>ML799002.1:233090-252937 GCA_009831015.1 Picea engelmannii | reverse complement strand
ATGAACACAAGGAAGGAGTACCCGACATTTGAAGAACTTTGGACTTGCTATGCTCAAGAAGAATCAAGGATCAATGCAAAAGAGAAACCTCAAAAGAAGTACGATGATCAAGCCTTCACAGCAAGATTCAAGAACTTCAAGAACAAAAGGAAGTTTGGTTCAAGGAGGAAGCCAAATCAAGAGAAAGACTTTTCAGAAATACAATGCTTCAACTGTCAAAAGTACGGTCACTACAGGAACCAGTGTCCCGAGCTAAAGAAAAGTAAGGAGAAACACGAAGCATCGATTGTCGAAGAAAAGGAACCTACAAAGAAGACTAAGCATGATGGAAGAGACTTCTTCTACTAAAAGGTAACAACACTCTTCTTATTTCTTGTACATATCTTGCTTGCATTGTCTCTGTACATATCTTGTATATATATCTCTTGGAAGATAATGTGTTCCAAGAAGAACTATACCTATGAAAGAACAAACAAGATGAAAAGAAGTTATCATTAGATATTACACATGAAAGAATGAAATATATCATGTGAAAGCTATTACAAGATAAACCGAAATCAGAATCAATCTTGAAGAGACTTAGAAGTTAGACATCAAGAGAAATTGGAGAAAGACTTATGACGACAACTAAGACAAAAGCGTGGACTCTGTTAGACAAAGAGAGCTAATTATATATTGCAGAAAACAATAAGGATGCAGATGGAAGTATGGACTCTATCAGACGAAGGGAGCCAATTATATGCACTCTTACATGAAGCAAGGATTAGGAGGGAGCTAATCCTATGATCCATTGAAGATGATGAAATGTATATATCCATGGTAGCAGCCATGAAAGACAGTATGTGTTCAGCTCAACAGCAGAAGAAGACCTTTTCGAAGAAAAGCCTTAAAGTATTCCTGGTTGTCCATCCAGATCCGTGATCTTATGATGAAAAGAAGAAGTGGAATCTCTAGAACATGGAATCTCCATGAATCCAAGAGATAATTAAAAACATGAAGAAGAACATGAAGATTCCAAGAAAGAAAGAAAAGCCAGAACAACCAGTCATTACATCAATAATCACAAGATTACCAAGCCTGATATGAAAGCAATCAAGTACAAAAACTGAAAGTTGTGATGAAGAACAGTGTATGGAAGACTTATTAATGAAAGCATTGCAAGATCCAGAACCAGAGGTTATCTCAGATGGAGGGGGAAGACTATGATGATTACTTGTTCCAGTACACTAGACATATCACTACATGAGTCATTATATCATCCGCAACATCCATGAGTTGGAGTTCTACATCAAATAAATGCAAAGAATGTTCTCCAGAGAAATTGAATGAACAAAGTATGAAGAGCAGGCTCAAGACCTTGAGACATACTAGAAAGAGACTCCTATATGCAGATAAGAAGAAGACAACATGGTGTAGAACCTCCAGTGCACAACAGAAGCGTGGTGAAGATTTCCTATAATATCAAGATGACTCCTCTTTGGATCAGATCTCATGATGACAGAAGAAGTACCACAAAGATATGTTCCAGTTCTCCAACTATGATATACTCTATTGTTCAGATCTACATGAAGCCTTCACAAGTATTCTAGACTAAAGTACAAGCATTGCATTATCCATGATGAAGTCCAGGAAGGAGAAGTAAAGCTCTAGTATATTCCCACTGATGAGCAGACAACAAATATCCTGACAAAACCTCTATCCAGAATCAAGTTTATATATTTCCGAGAGAAGACGGGGATCGAAAGATTCTCCAAACTAAGAGAAGGTATGGAAAAATATTTTTGAAAAACATTTATATTTTTGATTTAAATAACTCTCCCGTTAGGAGGGAGCATTTATCTTTGTAATTGAAAAATAGTCCAGATTGGACATATGCTTTCCTGTTTGGAAAGTGGATTGAGATTTCTGACGGACAGTGACTTCCCATTGTAGTTAACATGGGAGGTAGACTGATTGCTGATGTATCATAGACAACGACTTCCCATTGTGGTTAACATGGGGAGTGGTCTAGGAAAATCATTCTTCTTGGCAGTCACTCTGAGTAGTGGTCAAGTAGAATGGTCCGCCTTGCCAGACAATCATTCTTTCGAAGTTCACAGTTGTGAGCAGTTTCGAAGGTCCGTTTTGGAGGTTGATGGAGGACAAACATTCCTCGAGGGTTATACATTCTCTCTAGGTTACACTTTGTTTAGTGTCGGAGGAATGGCCTAGGGTGGGGAATGGTCCAGACATTTATTTGTTAGTGCAGACTCATTCTCTCCAGGTTACACTTTGTTTAGTGTCGGAGGAATGGTCCAGTGTCAGGAATAGTCCAGGCTCAACAATCAGGGACGGTCATTCCTTAGGGAAGATTCATTCTCTCCAGGTTACACTTTGTTTAGTGTCAAAGGAATGGCCCAGGGTGAGGAATGGTCCAAACATTTCTTAGGGTTTATACATTCTATCCAGGGTGCACTTTAATTAGTGTAGGAAGAATGGACCAGGGTGAGAAATGGTCTAGGCTCAGAAATAAAAAATAATCCTTCTTCCTTGTTTGTGAATAATAGGGCAGATAACCCATTGCTGATGAGGGCAAACATTCTTTCAGATCTCACAAACGTGAGTGAAATACTGGCCCAGAGGATTCAGTTTATGTTTAACAATATTTTTCTATGCAGGATGGCATCAGATGATTGTTATGGAGACTACCTATCTCCAAAGAGTAGAGATATACCACTGTGGTGGATATGTTCCACTGTTCGTGAGGTAGATATTCTTTCAGATCTCACAGACGTGAGTGAAAGATTGGCCCAAATGATTCAGTTTTTATCATAACATTGTTTCTATGCAGGATGCTATCAAATGTTTGTTATGAAGACAGTTTGACAGTCGATGAGGACTACTGTGGTGAATATGTTTCACTGTTCGCAACCATACGTTGCTGATCAAGTACTCGCGTGTTACTTGATGTGGTAGTGAACCACTGGATTGTAGTTATATACTACCATGAATAGACACATGTGTGTTCTATCCTTGTTCTAATTTCCTTGAAGACTATCAACAATATATTAAAAATAATGATCATCCAGATGGATGATGAACATAGATTTTCCAGATGGAAAACAGTTCAGAATCTTTACTCCTCTTATATCACTCTATGGTGAGTGTGACTTATCCAACATCATATCTAATTACTCAAATGAAGTGTGGTTTCGAGAGTTGATGCAGCTGATGGTGATGGTGATACTCATGATCTAGTCATGAAATAGTCTAGATGACTATATTGATGCTACCGGGTAAATGGTATGTTTTTGTGTTCAAGTCCATTACCTGTAAATACCTCTCTAGCTAGGAGGGAGTGTTAATATTATGGTAGCTATGGGAGGTATTTACCTCCACGTGTGAACCTGATGAGAATAGAAGACTCCAGGAAGCAAGAGAAACCCTAATGAGTTGGCTAATAACCCTAGAAGCCTTGCCGGCTCAAGAAGATCATTTATATTAGGCTATTAGCCTCCAAGAGAAGAAGTTGGCCAGAAATAATAATAATATAATGAACAGACACATATCCAGAAGGAGAATTCGGCCCCAGCTAAACTAGCAGAACCACTATAAATACAGGGCGCCAATTCTCATTTGACAACATCTCAGAATTGCAGTTCTACAACTTGGTGCGCACTGCAGTTGCAGTCTTGTGCGCAGGTTTGGAGGAAGAGTTGGTGCAGCAACAAGTTTTCAGTATTGGATTGAATATCTCTTGGCTAGGGTTTGGGACTATCTGATCAGTATTTTGTGTTGCGTTATTCTTGGAGAGAGGTGCGCTACCCTTTGTTTGGCTATCTAGCCTAGGGTTTGCTTTCAGAGGAATTCTCAGTCAAGGTTAAGGTGCTCGGAGGGAGGCTTCGGCCTATGGTTGGGTGACGAAGGTATCGTCAATGGTAAAACGAGCACACCATCTTCTATATTCTAACAAGAGGAGCTAACAAACCAGTGGAAGACTTTATTATTGAGATCCCACACTGGCTTCACTTTGCTCTGCAATGCTGCCTCTAGAGAGCTTCATCTGCTAGCATAATTTTGTTTCTTTCAACTTCAAAAAGTTTAAGCTATTGTAGCCAAGATCCATCGTGCCCATCAATAGGTTCAATAATAGGAATATTTTTAATATTATTCTCCAGCTCTCGTAGGCGGTGAAGAGTCTGGCGTTTGTGTTGAAAAGCCTAGAATCTTACCTTTGATTTAAGTTGCTTCAGCTTCCAAGTGAAGAGCTGTTGTATACAAGTCTCTGTCAGGAAATGTGGATCGTTCCAAACAGATTTCACAATATTGATAAAACCTTTCTCCATGAGCCAAACAAAGTTTAATTTAAAAGGTAAAGAAGGGAGAAAAGTTGATGTGCCGAATTGCAGAAATATAGAGGCATGGTCAGAAAAGAAAAGAGTGTCCACCTAGGATCTAATCCTGTCATCCACATAGAACAAATTTTATGCAATATAGAATCAATCTATNGCCATTTCTCTAGGTGGGCGCCAATACATCTGGATGTGGGTCCATTATTCCATGCTATTGGAAACGAGAGTTAAAATAATCCGTCAAGGGGTCTTGAGAAGTTGAATCACCCCAGATTTCTTTTGAGAAAGTGGTGAAATTTAAATCTACAGCCAAGATCAGATTAGCGAGATCAAGTAGTCCTCTAAACTCAACTTTATCCCAAAATTCCTTCCTGTGTTGGCAAGGAGCATAAGTATTGAGAAGATTAAAGTGTTGATTATTCCAGTGACCAATGTTGGAAAGAAGGATTCCACCACAACACAATGATGGTGCTAAATCAAATTTTGTTGGGTCCTAGGCTGCGGCTAAACCTTCGGAGTTTCCTAGGGAATTTACAGAACATATGTGCCAATCCGAAAATTGAGTGAGTAGCCTTTTGAATGCGGAGGATTTTAGGGGTCCTCCAACCCTTCTGAGATTTAGGGAGAGAATGATCATTATTTGTTGCATGCTAGGGCTTTAATGCCTCTAAGCGCCTCAACTTCAGTGGAAGGTGTTGAAGAAACTATGGGAATAAATGCTTCTTGCCCCTCTTTGCGTCGTGCACTTCTTGTTTTAATCGGTGAATGTTCGTAACCAATGCCTCTGGACCAAGTGTGAGCTTTCCCAGGTAGAGAGGCTGATGTATCCGAACATTTCGGTAAGTCCTTCGCAGACGGATGCTTGAGGATAGATTTCCCCGGGTAAATAGGCAGGGGAGAAGGAGTGAAGATCTCTTTGTAAGATGGAATGAGGGTGTCCAACATATCGCTGAGGGTATTATCGCTAGGTTGGGTTTCGCTAGTTCCTAGCAAGTCCATAGTCATTTTCAGTTCAGAGATGTCATGATCTAGGCTCTCAGGGTCAAAGCAAGAAGTAGGGGTTTGGTGTAGAAGTGTGGCCCTTGTGGTAGCTATACCAAGTGTGCTAGTGGGAAAAGGAAAAATAACAAGGGGAGGCGGGCTAGTTGAAACAGTGAGGGAGGTAGTAAAATTCATGGAGGGGTTGGTGTGAGTAGGAATAGGGATATTGACTGGTAGTGCAGGCAAAGGAAGAGAGGCCGATAAATGGGTAGGTAGCGACTGGGATGTGTCTGGTATATGGGTTATGAGAGAAGGAGGCATAGATAGTGTAGAAGATTCCACTCGAAGGACTGGAGGGTCCAGATCAAGATTAGAAGTCGAAGAGGAAGTGGACAGGAGAGGGGTAAATTGATCAGATGAGTTTCCAGAAATCCAATATGGAGAAGAGTTCAATGTCTCTTTTTCCCAGGTGGTTAGAGTATTGAAGAGAGAGGGACAAATATATTTGAGCTTACCTGTAAGGGAGGTAGAGACCACTGGATCATCAAAGTTTGGAAGATTTGGATAAATGGGATGAGTGTATACTTCCGGAGAAGCCATCTTTGTAGATAGTTCAAGCATTGACTCCTCTAATTGAGCTTCTTTTCTGTATCCCAAGAAGGCTGTTATGAGATGGCCCATTTTCCTGCAGAGAGAGAACCTGAAAGGTATGCCGAGGTAGTCCAGATTCTGTCGGACAAGTTGTCCTCTCCATTCGATATCTATGGTTTCAAGCATGCCTTCATGGATGTTTATCTCCACCATAACTTTTGCTAGCTTCCTGTTCGGACCAAAAAGAGACAGATTGTCCACACAAATGAAGCAACCCAGGTTATTGTCGATGGCCTCTAGCGCTTTCAAGTTCCAGAAATGAAGTGGTAGTCCTAGGAGGAGAACCCATAAATGCCTAAGTTGGAAGTAGTATTGAAGAGGGTTGAAACTAGGCCGTCACCTCTTGAGCATCAAGCTACCTCCATCCAAGATCCAAAACCACTCCAGAATAATATTAGTGTCCTTAGGTGTATTGAATCTAAAATTGAGCCACCCATGGGTCAGGTAAGAGATTGCCAGAGTGTATCCCAACAGTGGCCTCCAGTGTGAGTGCAACCAGGTAGCAAGGTCAGAATGGAAAAGGTATTTATAGGAGATTCTACCTACAAGAGCACAAAGGCTGAGAGAAACTGAGTCCTCAAGTCCAATATCATTCCCTATAACCATTTTTTTTTTGTTTTTTTCGTGTTCCAGTGTCGAGTCTGTGGTTTAGAGCCACCAAACGATGAGGAAATAGTGGAACGGTTGTGGGTAGACTTATGAGTCGGTCTCCAATGGGCTAGAGGTGTTGGTTCCTTGCTAAAGGAGGGGAAAGCAGGAGGAAAGGATGGGAAGAAAGGGGGTGTGGTTTATGTAGAGGTTTGAACAGTGGTAGTATGGAGTGTTGTATGGGACATAGGTAATGAGGGGGATGTATGGGAGGGAGGAGGAAGACAGAGGGAGCATTAACTGAGGTGGTGGGGTCAGTGGTTGGTTTGAGAGAACATTAGAAGAGCTAGGAGGTAAAGGGGGCCCAAACCGATAGGAGCCAGAGTGTGCCAGTTTAACTAACTCGTTGGTAGTGGAGAACAGTCCTTCATTGTTCCAGAATGCTTCATCGTCTACACCCATTAAGGCATTAACTGCACTATACATCATGTGAAGAGCAAGGAGAAAAAAAACAAAGAGTAGAATGGTATGATAGTAGCTCGAGTTGACTAAAGGAAAGGATAAGTATAAGAGCAGCTGCAGTGTGATAGAAAATACGTAAAGGATGCAAGCTCCACAACCCCCCAAGCAGGCAAATTCTAAACAAGAAGCACTTTCTTAAACCCAATTGACAAACTCACATTTTATTTATTTAAATGTTTTTAACCTTTAGATTTTAATTGTTTAATATTTTATTAATTATTTATTTAAATTTTGAAGAAATTATTTATCGTAAGATATTTATTATCCCAAAATTATTATGATCAAATAACAAGACATTACAAATTTACATGCAATTTTATTTGATGGAAAACCTTTAATTATTAATGGAAGCTTTGTAATATCTTTAGTAAAGTTATTTGGACGAAATAATTTTAAGGAAAACTCGAATTTAAGTAGTGGGGGAATCATTATTTTTTAGATTATTTATTTATTTTATTTTATTTTTATTGTATTTATTTTATTAATTTATTTTAATATTAAATGAAAAATGTAAAATTTTAATAGTTTTTTATTTTAATTTAGTTGAATTTTAGATTTGATTAAGTTTTATTGAGTTATTAATTATTATTGTGGTTAGTTGTTCAATTATTTTGTATTTTTTTTATTTTAAACGAGGGATTTATAGCTCATTCGCTTCGTCAACATGCATTTTTCGCGTAATTTGATTTATGAACTCTATCTTAGCTCTGTCTTTCATGAGAAAGGTCTTCATTCAATGTATCTTGCACACATCAATTAGCTCGCAATGTCAATGGCAATTCATCCCAATAAGCATCAAATTTCTGCAACACTTTGTCACTGGAAACTTAGTATAGCCTATTGTTCATTATGCCACTTGGTTCTCTGAGTTTTGGCTGTAGATTGTAGTGCTCAATACAATTCTAAACACAACCGCTCTATGGATTCTTGATTAATCAACTCACTCATTCTTATGGGTTGTAACATGGTTAATGATATCATATGGAGAGGCACTAGTATCCTATGCAAGAAGACAATCTAATTTCCCATCTAGAGGCATTCTCCCACCTTTGATATCACCCATTTAATGAGAACCTTAGAATCACGCTAAAAAATTCTTTCTAAACACATGCTAGGCAACCAGATAATTCACATAACAATTAAAATATTTTAATTAATGAAAGATACCTAGTCACCCTCTATACAAAAATGACTTAATCTATCACCGAGCAATGGTGTCCTAGGTGGCAGAGCTATCCATTACCAACCCAATCACCCAGTCATTTTTTATCCACACATTATTTGTCTCTTTATTGTCACACCATTCAAACCATGTTAGTTATGTTCCATATGGCTAGCCTCCTGTACATAAACATTACTATATTGTTGGCATAGGGTTTCACGTCAAACTAAGTCATGATACTTTTGGGCAATAGGGGAGATGCACCAACTATCAAGGTGGACGCTCAATGCAATGCATGGACCATGAGAGAATGAGGAAATCAAAACAGAGGTTATAACTGACCCAAGGTGCCAAATCGTGGGGCATCTAGGAAGAAAATAGGGAATCCTTGGAGCACCTTGGAGATAGGTTTAGGGCGTGGTATGTTAAGGCGTTACACCAAATTCTCAGAGAATTAGGGTTAGGTTTTTTTTTCACACGTCAACCAACAAGTGAAACATGGTATGGCTTCTCCATAAACTAGGGTTCATACGATGCACTTGGAAAATGAAGAGTGATCATGTGGGTTCTCTCCTCAGGATATAGTTCACACTCAATCATTTGGACAGTAGGAAACAATAATGTGGGTTATCTTGAGAACTAGGGTTTACACTCATGGTTTGGACAACAGGAAGAAATGCGTGGGATTGTTTGGTGAGGTGGTAGGAAATGTAAGACACCCAACAGAGATAAAAGCATCCCAACAAACAAATTAAACACCCAATAGAGATGAATACATCCAAACAAACAATTTAAATGCCCAATAAATATGAAGACATCCCAACAAACAAATTAAACGTCCAACAAAGATGAATGCATCCCAACAAACAAAGTAAACATCCAACAAGTTAAATGTCCCTCTAATGGTTTCACATGCCCAAAAAGATAAAATGGTGTATGGACACTTCAGTTCTTTATCCAAACAATAAAAATTTTCCCCAAAGAGAGAGAGAGAGAGAGAGAGAGAGAGAGAGAGAGAGAGACTCCCACGAGAGATAGATATGGTTTTAGCAAGTTCTCCAATAGCTCCTGAAAGATGACCATAGATATTCCCTCATCCATTGCATTCAACGATGGAGATTAACTAGTTGTTCAAATGGGTAAGCACCATTAAACCATTTTTCCTTTAAAGAAAACCTCTCACACAATAAAATAAAATATTATGCATCAAACAATTCCTCCTCCAGTCAAATAAAATACAAAGAAGCTATTAAAAATAATTGTTCATTTTTAATAGACTATACAAGGGAATTTAAACCAGATACTCATCACACAGAGGACAAAGAAACACATTAATGCATAATTTTTACCATGGAACCCAATTGGAAAAACCAGTCTTGCATGGTGCTCAATATTCTTCTTTCTACAATTTTAGAAAGAAGACATAGTGAGAGATAGAGGGTAAGGGGTGGCCAAAATCTCCTTGATTATGAGTGAGAGTGAAGACATAGTGAGAGATAAAGGGTAAGGGGTGGCCAACAACCATGGCTCTTCACTTCCCATTCCATAATCTTCTCTCCTATTTGTTTCCTTATCTTTTAATAATTTTTCTTTAACTTTTCTATTACATCCTTATTTGGTTTATTAAACATTAATCTTCCATTATTTTACATGGCTTACATAACATTGGTTGATTGTCAACTTGTTTTGTAGGTACTAAGTTTTATCTCCGAATCTATTTCAAATCACTTTTATTTGAATATTTCAAAGAAAGTGAAAGAAAGTGAATGGTGAAAAAAAATACAAAACAAATATATTTAAAAAAATTATAAATGTAAATAAATTTTAATTTAAAAAAACTAAATAAATAAAAATTAAATTTAACTAAATATAGTTAAATTTGACTACATTTTTTAAGCATTCAACTCCAAATGTTTACTTTAGAATATAAGGGGGACTTTTATTCCACCAAATTTGTTTGGGACTTATAATTGGCCTCCACCACTTTTGTGAGTATAGATGAACAAAAATTACAAACACAAAGATGTCATGTCTAACATGTCATTGGAGATATGTGAATCCCTACGATGACTTTACTATCATCCATGTTTCACTAATCTAACAAACCACTAATCACAAATTCGATAAAGCTTAATAATAAATAATCATAATTTTTTTATTTTATTTATTTTTTTCAAATTTTAATATAATTTAAAATTAGTTATTTTTTATATTTATTATAATTTTAAATTTTTATTTTTATTTTTTTTTTATTTTTTATATTTTAATATATTTTTATTGACAAAAAAATAAAATTGCATTTTCTAATAAATAATTTATTACATTTTAAAAATAAAATAAAAAAATTAACTAAATATTTTTAAAAATAAAATATGTAGTAAAATAGGTTGCTTAGATCCATACTATTATCTTTTGCAACCATTTCAAAGTAAACTTCATCCTCTTTATTAGGATTATATACAATTTTGTTTATTCATTAAAAATTGTGGTTATATAAAAAACATTAATAGAGACAAAACTTGATTTTCATTAAAAAGGGGTTTGCTTCCAAACAAGTAACAAATACAAGATGTTTTTTTAGTTTGGTCAACCTATATACATAGCCATAAATATTGAATAGAGACTCGGACATCTTCTAAATTAGTATTTTAGGTATTACAACTAGTGGTTTTTTTAACAAATTGGCCCAAAAATATTACAACTTTGAAATATATATCTGGTCAGGGTAGTCTTAGGCTTCCTTTTCCTTAACATAGTGAAGGGAGCCCATCTCTTCCACTTCCAATGGTCTTGGAGCTAATCACTTGTTTCTTTTTTCCTTGAATTTTGTTGAATTGAATTTACTGAGTTATGATTATTCGAAGCTTGAGAGAGAAGATCCACTTGTTGGGGAAGAACCAATGTAATGATCCCAAGCCATTATGCAAGGATCATCACAGTTTTGGTGTCTTTTTAAACTTTTTCTGGTTGTGGTATTGCGTCAAACACTTTGCTGGTCTACTTGTTTAGGTGGGTTTACTTGCTGATTGGCCTCTTGATTTCGGCCTTAGGTTTTACTGATGTGTTATATATGTGTAATGCAACTATAAACAAGAATAGACAACCATGGAACATACCTAAACCATATGCAATATGATAGACAAGCCAAAACACCTCAAACTGCTTTTATTCATGAAATAGAGAAACCTGCTACAATGAAGATGTCGATCTGGAATGCTCAACAGATGGCCAAGATGATAGAAAATAGAGCTGCTACAAAATGCTCCCGACAATACAAAATAAGCCTCCAAAGGATGGATAAGAGATGAAGACCAATGTCAAGTAGATCCGGGCCAAGTGCCAAGCCCCCACTAGAAGATGCCACGTCTTGCTAGAATGCTGAAGCTCCTCAACAATTCGGCCTTGGTGCCAAAGATGTCGAATAACCTCAAGAAAGATGCCAAACAGTAGATCGGGTGATGGCAAGAACAACCCAGGTGCCCGAATCTCCAAGATCCCTCTCAAACCCTGTATATATGAACTCCTCCACTGAATGGTGCGCCCCACTGGATTACTAAAACCCTAATAACTCGGCCTCTCTCCTAGAGACCTCCAACAACTCCACCAATCCACTAGAATGATAGATCAGGGCACGACAATGAATACCCAAGTGCTCAAATCATCAAAATACCTGCTAGATCCTTAGATCTAGCTACCCTCCAAATAATGGTGCACTCTCCTCTTGGGAAATCATCCCACTCTCAATACAAATCAATCCTCCACTGAAAGACTCCGGAAAATCACCAAGAATGATGCCAAGACACCTGCAAGGAAAACCCAATATCTGGAATTCCCGAAATCACTTCTCTTCAACTAAAATGAATCCTCCCTCAATGGATGGTGCGCTCCCCTCTTGCTGGAAACCCTCAACTGGTGTGCCCTCTCTCTATCTGCACATGCAAATGATGTAGAATCCTCCTGCAACTGAGTAGATCTGGAACTAGAATGGTGTGGGAGAGTATTGCATCCCCGAGACCAAGCTTGGGACAAGATAGGTGGAATCTTGTCCCAAATCCTTATTACAAATGCCATTATTTCTTGAAAAGTCCCAAATCCTTAATACAAAACACATCCCTTTGAAAACACCTCCCTTTGAAGTGAAAAAACTTCACTTTAATCTCTTATAACTCACTTGTCAATCAATCCAAAATAAAAGAATTAAATTACCTTGTTTTTATTTTTATTTTGCAGCTGACATGTGCACTTTTCACAAGTGTGTGCCTCTACTTTACGCAAAAATCAGCAACGTACTCAACCCATCATCAATCAAAACCTGCATGAGTGCCCTCGACTTTAACCAAACAATCAGAACCAGAGTATGTATACTTCAGCGAGTTGGCGATATGGACAACGGGGATTTGAACAACTTCTAGCAACGATCTCCTAGTGTAATTTCTTCGGTTCTCACTCCAACTTCATGTGCGCAAAGGATCATACAGTCGAGAAGACAGATCTCACAACGAACCCAATGGATTATTGGATTGAGTTCCACAATAGCTGGTTCTTAATGTAATCACACAATTTGAATCAATGGCGCTAACCCTAGATGGTCCTTTTGCAACTCGACCTCACACCAAATTCGTATGCAGATTGCACCAAATTCTCAACAAGTCCATTTGCACCATTTACTGATGCAGATGATGCCTCTATGACAACAAATATTCCTGGCTGGTGCACAGATTTATCGTTGATACCAATGTTTTACAAGCTGTCCACGCACAGGTGAGATGCTTCTCTCATGCAAATTCCATGACGTGTCTCCTTTATGCACGGATCGGGGGGTTTCTCAACTCTGGATCTTCAACAACTTAGCCTTTTTCTTTCCACTGGTCCAACAAACTTTTCTCCACTGTCTTCAAACTGAGATGATTTAATCTATTTTATGAGCACAGGTAAACAGAGTTGCGTGAAATGTTTCTCTGTTATAAACCATGTGAGAGCTCTTCCTTGGATATTAAATTGCTAGGGAATTGAAGTATCCAAACAGGCAAAGCCTCTGAACATAACTCAAGCTTCCACTGTAGCATCTCTCTAGCATTATCCCGGTAATTTCCAAATACTAAAACCAAGACAATTCTCTATTCATCAACAAACAAGATGAAATTTGTTTCCGTAACGTTCATGATCAATGAACCTGATTAATGCTATAATTATGAAAGCATGATCATCTAAAAAGAGAAGTGCAATGGAAATAACATAATTTTGACCATATGAATAATACTAAAAGCTAGTTATCCAATGGCCCCCTCAAAACTACGCTGTCGATTTACTCTTGTCTTCTGAACAACAGGAATTTGGGCTTCCCCGACAGGCTTACTTCTCCATTGAGCACACAAAATTTTCCTCCATGGGCTAACCTCTCCTCACACACGGACTAGTAAAATTCACACCTCCGCAGGCTTCGATCCCAACCAGCGATTTGATTTGGAATGATTCTTGCCCAGTCGACCTGAGTTCTTTCTAGATCACAATTTTTATTTAGGTCTACAGATCTCGATCATATACACATTTATCTGATCTATAAACTTGAATAGATTCGATATATAATCTCTTTACCAGATCATTGTCCCTAGATCCCAAATCACTTAAAAATATTGCTAGAAGAGATCGTTTTGAGATACCGTGATAAAATATAGAGAAGAACATAGATTCATGAGCCGGCCAAATTTCAGATTACCTTGTTTAGATGAGATATGTAGATCGAAATATTGACTATTGTGCCTTGATCCAAATTTCGGTAGTGATCGGCCCGACATCTATAACACCTTCCTGGTCGCCTCGCTAAATCAAATTCGAACAAATCAACTGCGATCTATTGCACTGTTGGGTCTTTGCCTCGTAAATGAGCCATATCAGGGAGGGTTCGTGAAGAGATTCAACACGACAGTATTTGAAAACGAGTTAAAATGATACACGACGGAGCCAGAAAATTGATCTGTGGACGCCCATGTTTATGAATGATTATAAAATTATCAAGACATGCAATGACAAGCAGGCTACGATGGATTTATACATCGAAAAGCTGCAGGAGCTCAGAACCTCAGGATGCCTCTCTCCAATGATCTGGACTCCTCACTCAACGTGCACTATGCCACAACACAACTCCAGATTTCACACCAGGCATCAAACTCCTTCACGGTTCAACCAACACGATGGATCACTATTTCAAGCTCCATGGATCACTTGCTCTGATACCAATTGAAGAAATAAAACATAAGAATATTAAGACAAGAAGATTGGCGGAAAAGGCCTCAAGCCTTAATTCTCAACATTGTATTCATCTTAATGATAAAAATATATAATACAATAATGAAACCACCTCAATTGTTCTCACATCGACATCTCATCAGGAGATAAGGTCAAATGAGGAAATATAAGAATCTAGAAACACACTTAGGATAACAACTATATCCTAGTATGTACAATATTAAAGGTGGTATACTTAGACTTAATGATTGTATATGAGAAAGAGGCTAACACTTGTCCCTCCAAAGTGACTTTCATTTTATTAATATTTAATTAATTAATTAATTAAATCACTTTAATTAATTAATTAACCTTTTTACCTTTGAAAATCTCCTTATCTCTCCTTGTGGCTTCCCTGGCCACCGAAAGTCACTTCTAGCCATCCCATATTGTAGTGTTGCTCCTCCCGATTCCAATGAGCTATTACACTGAGAGGTTCCTCCAAGTAATGTGCCCAAAATGACCTCTTCAATGATTTCTATTAACTTATAGCTCAAAATAGTCAAAATCATGGAAATCGTCGGAATGCAATGAAACCAAAGCCAACCTATGTGGAATGGCTCATCATGATGGAATATGATGATCAATGCAAGATGGACCCCACAATGCCTCTCAAATACCCCTGTACTCTCTATAACATCCATCTGGCTACTCTGGTCATCATAAATCTCTGCCCTGTGATGATGTCCCAAAGTGGGGACATTACAGTCCTCCCTGCTAGAAAATTGCTTGTTCTCAAGCAATAACCGAATCCCCTCAAGAATAATGCCAGGATCCCATGTCGACCTGTGGGATACATAGTAGAACCCATCCAAAGATGAACAATCACACATGCTGCCCCCTGTGTCCCATATCAAGTCATGAACTGCTAGCCCCTGGGACGCATAATCCTAAAATACACCAACTCCGTGAGTCTCCTATACCTGACACATGGCCTCATCCCAGAGTGATTCCATCCTCCTAGTCTCTACCAATATCCACACAGCCTCCATCAACTGCACATATTGATGCCCGACTGAGGTGATGGAAGACCTCTATGAGACACCCTCAAGCACTATGCTCCCCTCAACATTGAAGCTAAATGGAAAGTTAGAACAACTTTCCCCTGCAGAGGTCCACTTGCCCATGTTAGTCAGTGAAATGCTCAACCTTGCAATCCCTGGGTCCCACGCTAACCTTTGTCGAAGATCACCATGCTGGCCCTGCACCATTCTGACCACGACTTTTTGTCCCCTGCATACATACTGGATCCTCCTCTCCTGGATCCTCAAGCTGAAATACCTATGACCACCGGACCTGTTGTCCAGAAACTGTATATGTAAAGGCATCTCTGTAGAAGAAGTACCTATCCACCCATCTCCACGTTTGATCATGATGATCAAGAGTGACAAGCCACCTCGCTCTATCGGAAAAATCCATACAGGCCCACTCCAGACCGACCCCTGGTGGAGTGTGTGGCTCTCAGGTGCAACCTGGGTCATCATGTAGTGAAACATCCGACTCCCCCAATGAACTCCTGGATCCCATGGAAAACTTGGAAGTTTATCACTTCCAATCTCGTCTAACTGCTCCTGTGTGAGATTGATCACTGTCAGAAGCCCTCTGTGCTCATCTTCTATCCTCCTCATGCTGATGTCAATGATAAATGTGTCGGAAAAGGATAATAAACATATCTGCAGCTGATTGTAGGACTGGAAGGTGTCACATGATTTGGTCAATCCCAAGGATTTGACCAAAAGTTCATCCATCAGTATCCATGATAGATGCTCTCCTATGGTCATCACTGAATCCCAATCATTAGGCACAACCAGAAGTAACTCCTCCAACTGCTGGTAAACCAATATCCATCTCCCATCACCCATGCAACTGCGGAAATGGTGAAGGTGAGGTCTCGTAACTATGTGCTGCTGCCAAGGAGTGGCATCTGCATGCTCTCCTAAGTGTGTCTCCTCCCTGCAAGGCAATACACCCCTCTAAATCCCACCATACATCTCGGCATGCCCCTGTGAGCTATCACTCACTAATGTATGTTCTGGCATACTCATGTCGTCTCCTGTAGACTCTTACTATATCATAGAACCTGGGCATGCTACTGGATCAACCTCTACATGGAGGTCAACCGCTCTCGGAACACAAATGGAAATTTCCTCCATCAACTGGTGCTCCTCTGCTAGATCACCAACATCCTCTATCAATGTGACTGACTGATACATCTGAGTGTCCACTAAGACGGATGAAGTGGATCTCTGACGAATCTCCTCAAGAGACTCATTTGCTCTAGACTCCGATTCTTGAAGGGCTATCTATGTGCCTCTCAAGGATCCTCGAGTCCTCTCCAACTCCCGAGTGAGTCGGTATACCTCCAAATCTTGCCCCCTCAAGGCCCTGTGATACAACTCGCCAATCCCCAGTAGGTGGTCCCTGTTTGTCAACAACTACTGGTAGTCAGTCCTCATCATAGACACTCTCTCCCTGAGAGTATGAAAATCATTCATGGCAATCCCCTCATCTGAACTACCATGTGCCACTGATGCTCTCCAACAGTAATCTTCCATCACTGCATGCATGTCATCAATACGTCTAGTGGCTGCCATGATCATAGCCTCACTAACTCTCAACTGTGCTTCTAAGTGGTGTGACTCCTGATCATGGTCATGTTGAGGTGCCATCTCAGACCCATCATTGCTAGTGTCAGTCCTACTAGTGTCAACTCTGGAATCCACAAAAACACCCTTTGCATAAGATGACATGTTGAATTGTCCACTGTCTGCTGTGTTTTTGGGTACTCCTGTATGCCACTGCACCCCAGCACTAGGTGCTATCTTCCTCTGAATCACAATGTACCCTGTATGAGTAGCCGTATCCTCCTGTGCACTCAACCTGCTGCTATCCTCTGCGCCTGGATCCCATATAGTTGTGTCTAGACACATGCTATGGTCATCCTGAATACTAAAGAGCGCATACTCATCAATGCAATCCGATCCTGGAAGTAAGTGCTCCATCCACCTATCAGCCTCTGCAATCTACTCAACCAATGGAGTCTCCAATAGCTATGACTCCATCTCCTCTGGCTGACCTGTATGTGTGAGGTCAACCGCATGTACATCCTGTACCTCCTCCTGGATCTGTGGGTCTACTTGTCTATGGTGTGCATCCATCAAACTAGGCTCATCCATCATACCTGATGTGCCACTGATCTCCTCATGTGACATGGCTATCATGGGTGTCTGAACAGGTGACAGATGTGTCACAACCCCCATAGGAAGCTCATCATCTCTAGGTTCTAACACGTGTGACTCCTCACTAGTGTCACCACTCTTCTAAGGCATAAGGTCATCAATGGTATGTGACATGTCTGCTGAGACACTGGTGCTATCTTCTTGTCCATCCAGCTACCTATCCACTACACAAGGGTCATCATCCTCCTCAAGCATGCAAGCATCAGTAGCCTCTGTGCAAGAGTCATCATCACTATCCTCTGAGGTAGAGTCACTATCACTAGCCTCTGTGCAAGAGTCACTGTCATCATCCGACTGCTCTAAATCAACATCTATCGCTCCATCCACACACACCTCAACATCACTGTCATGGCGTACCTCAATAATATGCCTCTGATCCTTACCCCTACACCTATGATCAGGTTCCCAAGGAGCCTTGCAATAACAACAAGGTTGTGTGTTTCTAATGGGCGTGGGGTCTCTCTGTTCTTCCCACCTTATACAGTCTCTGGCTCTCTTTTCCTCTAATCTGATGATCCCGAGTAAAATCTCATCTTCACTCCATCTGGTATTTCTCCAGGCTACATACTGTGGGAAGGTTATTTGAGCCCTAATCTCTTCATTTCTAAGGCTGGAATATTGTATCTCATAGAAAATTAGATCAAAGTGCATCTCATCCATTTCTCCTTATGGAAGACCCCTCTATGCTCTGCATGCATGTGATAATTCCCATTGGCTGGCAGGAATCTAAGCTCTGATACCACTGTAATGATCCCAAGCCATTATGCAAGGATCATCACAGTTTTGGTGTCTTTTTAAACTTTTTCTGGTTGTGGTATTTCGTCAAACACTTTGCTGGTCTACTTGTTTAGGTGGGTTTACTTGCTGAATGGCCTCTTGATTTCAGCCTTAGGTTTTACTAATGTGTTATATATGTGTATTGCAGCTATAAACAAGAATAGACAACCAAGGAACATACCTCAACCATGTGCAATATGATAGACAAGCCAAAACATCTCAAACTGCTTTTATTCATGAAATAGAGAAACCTGCTACAATGAAGATGCCGATCTGGAATGCTCAACATATGGCCAAGATGATAGACAATAGAGCTGCTACAAAATGCTCCTGAAAATACAAAATAAGCCTCCAAAGGCTAGATAAGAGATGAATACCAATGTCAAGTAGATCTGGGCGAAGTGCCAAGCCTCCACTAGAAGATGCCACGTCCTGCTAGAATGTTGAAGCTCCTCAACAATTCGGCCCTGGTGCCAAAGATGTCCAATCACCTCAAGAAAAGATGCCAAATAGTAGATCGGGTGATGGCATGAACAACCCAGGTGCCCAAATCTCCAAGATCCCTCTCAAACCCTATAGATCTGAACTCCTCCATTGAATGGTGCACCCCACTAGATGACTGAAAACCTAATAACTCGACCTCTCTCCTAGAGACCTCCAACAACTCCATCAATCCACTAGAATAATAGATCGGGGCACGACAATGAATACCCAAGTGCTCAAATCATCAAAATACCTGCTAGATCCTTAGATCTAGCTACCCTCCAAATAATGGTGCGCCCTCCTCTTGGGAAATCGTCCCACTCTCAATAAAAATCAATCCTCCACTGAAAGACTCCGAAAAACCACCAAGAATGATGCCAAGACACCTGCAAGGAAAACCCAATATCTGGAATTCCCGAAATCACTTCTCCTCAGCTAGAATGAATCCTCCCTCAATGGATGGTGCACCCCCCTCTTGTTGGAAACCCTCAACTGGTGCGCCCTCTTTCTATCTGCACATGCAACTGATGTAGAATCCTCCTACGACTGACTAGATCTGGAACCATAATGGTGTGGGAGAGTATTGCATCCCCGAGACCAAGCTTGGGACAAGATAGGTGGAATATTTCACCAGCAAATCATCCTCTAGGGTTTGTTAAGTCAAAGCGCTCAAAACCCCCAATGCTGGGCTCACTAGCTAGAAGCCAGATATCAAAAGATAGAAAGACATGAATGAATGAGTAGAGGCCCTTGCCTTCCTTTTATACTTTTTGGCTCACCTTGTCCCTCCAAAGTGACTTTCATTTTATTAATATTTAATTAATTAAT
>ML799002.1:190193-232802 GCA_009831015.1 Picea engelmannii | reverse complement strand
CACCTTGTCCCTCCAAAGTGACTTTCATTTTATTAATATTTAATTAATTAATTAAATCACTTTAATTAATTAATTAACCTTTTTACCTCTGAAAAGCTCCTTATCTCTCCTTGTGGCTTTCCTGGCCACTAAAAGTCACTTCTAGCCATCCCATCCTGTAGTGTTGCTCCTCTCGATTCCAATGAGCTATTACACTGAGAGGTTCCTTGATGCAGGAGCATTGCCAACTCAGCAAGCGAGCCAACACATCAAGCGAAAGATCAGCTGGATAAGCAAAACCAAAATTTTTGAAAGTGCTTTGGGATTGTAGCGCAAGTCTTTAATGAATCCTTTATGAAGGAGCACCTTTTGTATGTTGTATCAGACCTCGAGCCATACGCTCTTGTCTGAATTATATAGAAGGCATTTAATAGATTTAATGTAGGTAGATAGGATTTTATTTTCAGATTTGATAGTTTTAGAGTCCGAGAGGGAAAATGGATATAGACACCCTCATTGTAGTATTTTAACATTAGCAGCATTCAAAAGAGAAGAGCAAGCAGAGAATATTGTGAAGAACACCCATGTACATGCAGTTGAATTAATAGAAAGAAGCTTTGATTCAAGCTCATGGTTTGTGTTGTTTTCTCTGTGTATTGATGCTATACTCATGAATGTTTGTTTTTTGGTTATGCATTTGCTTTGTATATGCTGTGTATGTGATTTCATGTTTTAAACTGAAGTCTGAAGGGAGATAGAATGAGTTTCAATTGTTTCTCTATCTGAGCCAGGAGATTCCTACAAGGTGTGCAGTCGAATTCATCCGCAAGGAGAGCGTTGATGAAGGCTCAGTAGTTGAACTCTTGTTCTCATTCACCCAGAAGTGGATTTGGGTTGTTTAAGCTTTGCAAGGAAAGTGCAGGATGGAGAAGACGGAGTCTCAGTTGTTAATATGAGCAGAGGAGGTTGAAGACTGCTGCTGCAGAAAGTGCGCAGAGTCGGGAGGATTCAACACTTGAGAAGTTGTTGATCGTCGAGCGCGAGGAGTGCGCACGAATCCATCTGGAAGAATCAGAGTGGAAAAGCTCAGGAGGGACATCAGCTTCGTGGTATTGTTGAAAGAGAGCCCAGGAGGTTTGGGTCGGGGAAGGTTTGAGAAGGAAGTGCAAGCGCAGGAGTTGGAGGCAAGTGACGAGGAGAAACAATTAGTTTTCTGAAGAAATCCTCGAGGAGGAGGAGTTGACGGGCAGGATTCGTCAAGAAAACAGTGAAGTCCTGTCAGCTGTCAGATCTCGGGGAAGTTGCACAGGATTTAAGCCTAATGAGTAGAGAAGGAGCCAGGGGCTCATCGGGATTCGGTTCATCGGAGAATCGGGGTTTATGGGGACAAGAGTCTTGTGCATGTTGAAATCGCGATTAGCGATTTCCCGAGAGGACTAGAGCCGTCGATCACGATAGGGACACGTGGGAAGAGATCCCAAGGATCGTGAATCGAAGATCAAGATTCCGGAGATAGGAGCCTTGTCTGTTGACATCGCGATTTGTGATTTCCCGACACAGTCAGGGTCGTTGATCTACGGGACGCGTGTCCAAGGATCTGGAAGGGTCGGTCTTCGGCGTTTCAGGATTTCCACAGGGAAGGAATCGTTGCAATAGAAATTGCGATCCCGCGATACCCGATTGAGCGTCGAGGAGACGATGACGTGGAGGAGAGAGATCTCTCACGTGCATGGGAGTTCGGCATATCGTGACCTCGGAGGTTCGCGAGGTGGAGCCACAAAGAATTGCGTCAAAGTTTGCGAGGTCGCGAGAGGTGATACCTCGGCAACCATCGATTAGCGCGTGGGACCACAAAGAGTAGCAAAGGGGGACATGTGTCATCGGGGATCAGAGGATCGGATATCCCGCGAACGTAAGTTCCACACATTTCAATTCTGCGAAGTCCGAATTTTCGATAGGGGAGAAGGACCATGGTCTCGTGGGTTATAGGTCACCTACGAAAGGAGTTATCCAGAGGGGCTAAAAAGTGAAGCTAAGTGCCATCGTGGATCGGGGATAGGGAATCCTTGAGGTGAGTAATTCACTACCTCGCAAGGGCCGATTTCATGACGGGATAATTCCCGATAGAAGCAAGGAAGGTGTAAAGTGGATATTTCATCGGGTTTCGGGAATTGTGTGAACCGAATACAGGACTCGCAATCACGCGAGTTCCGATTTCCCGATAGGGAAAAGGGAGATCGTAGGAGAAGCATTTTGTGGGTGCGAAAAGGTCCCGATTAGGGATTTGAGGAGCACTTTAGCTCTTCGGGCCAGGGAAGAAGAAGGTCCTGGAGGGAGCGGACGTGCTCGGGTGGCCGTTTGCATCAAGTGGTATCAGAGCGAGTCTCTATTTGTATACTTCAGACAGAGGAAGGAAGAGAAGAATTCACCATGCCACCCAGAAGGGAAAGACAATCGCCTGATCCAGAGGACAGGGATGTGCGAAGAAGAGGTAGGCCGACAGGGAATCCAGAGATGGAAAGGCAGATACACGATCTCAGAGTGAGATTGGAAGATATGGAAGCAACGCAGAGACGCACAGTAGATGCTGGAGATTTGAGTGACTCCGAAGGCGAAGTTGAAGCCGAACAACAAGGAGAAGTTGCAGCCGAAGATGCAGCCAATGAGCGGTTAATTAAGGCTATCGCTCGGATGAGTTCGAAGACAAAAATGGACATTCCAGTCTATGAAGGAAGTCTGGATGCAGAAGAGTTGTTGGATTGGATTAGAGCTCTTGACACCTACTTCGATTATGAGGATATCGAAGAGGATAAAAAGGTTAGGCATGCTGTCACTAAACTGAAGGGACATGTAGCATTATGGTGGGACGAGCTTCAGGTAGATAGACGTTCCAAAGGCAAGCAAAAGATCAAAAGATTGGATCGAATGATTGCGAAGATGAAGGCAAAGTTCATCCCAAGGGACTATCAGATCACATTGTTCAGG
Source organism: Picea engelmannii (assembly GCA_009831015.1). Classification (NCBI taxonomy): domain Eukaryota; kingdom Viridiplantae; phylum Streptophyta; class Pinopsida; order Pinales; family Pinaceae; genus Picea; species Picea engelmannii. The sequence continues at coordinate 229,838 of ML799002.1, read as the reverse complement.
AGAATGTAGAACTTGAGATAGAAGTTGATGACGGTGAAAGAGTATACCGAAGAATTTTACAAGCTCAATATCAGAGCAGGTCATCGGGAGAGCGATGATGAAAAAGTTGCCAGATATATGAATGGCTTGAGATATGATATCCAGGATGAAATGAGTATGGCAACCATCAGAACGGTGGAGGATACATATCAGATGGCGTTGAAGGTAGAAGAGAAGCTAAGCCGTAAGCCAGCACAGCGAGGCCGAGGCAAGAGCCAGCCAAGGGGAAAATCAGTTGCCCAAGACAGGTTCCAGAAATCTAAGGATGACTGGAAGAAGCCTCAGACCAGAATAGAAATAGGTGGAAGTTCTCAGTGAGGCCAGCACGCTGAACAACGAATGTAGCAGGCAGGATAGAGCGGAGGATACGCTGATTTTAATACTTTTCCTCATACCAGAGGTAGAGGAAGAGGCAGAGGAGGAATCATCACATGCTACACATGTGGGACAAATGGACACAAGGCAGTTGATTGTCCAGATAGGAAGACAGATAAAGGAGAAGCTCACATCGCCGAGGCACAGAGGCGAGCTGCTGAAGCAGAAGACGCAGAATATGGAAGGTCGCTGATGATGCTTAAAGTTCTCTTAACACCCGAGAAGGAGGTGGAGGACACATCTCAGAGAAGCAGATTGTTCAGAACCGCATGCAAGACCAAAGATAGGAAATGAAAGGTTATTGTGGACAACAGAAGCACCGACAATCTCATTTCAACCGAGATGGTGGAAAAGTTAGAACTGGAGACAACTGATCACCCGAGTCCATATAAAGTCTCATGGCTACAGAAGGGACATCAGGTGAGTGTCACTAAACAATGTTTAGTGGACATCAAGATAGGAGGATACAATGATAAAATTCTCTGTGATGTTATTCCTATGGATGTATGTCATTTATTGCTAGGCAGACCATGGCAATATGACAGGAACGTAATTCATGATGGGAAGATGAATACGTATACTTTAGAGAAGAATGGGAGAACACACATGTTGCTTCTGATAAAAGATAAGGATGTGAAATCGGAAGTGAACAACAAGATACTTCTCATGAGTGGGAAGGAACTTCTGGTAGAAGTAAAGAAGAAGGAAGATCCACAATTCTTTGTGGTCAAAAAACCGAAAGTTGTTTTGACCAGCATAAGAGTGGATGATCTGTCGGAGGAAATTCAGGAACTGCTGGAAGAGTTCGCTGATATAGTGGTGGATGAATTAACTCATTCGTTATCGCCAATGAGGAGTGTGAGCCATCATATGGACCTCATTCTAGGAGCCAGTTTACCAAACAAAGCTACGTACGGGTTGACGTCGCAGGAAAATGAGGAGGTCAAGAAGCAGGTCCAGGATTTGTTGGACAAAGGATTGGTCAGAGAAAGCTTGAGTCCATGTGTTGTTCCAACAGTGCTCAGTCCGAAGAAAGACGGAGGCTGGAGGATGTGTACCGATTCAAGAGTGATCAACAAAATAACCATCAGGTACAGATTTCCATTGCCGAGGATGGATGATCTGATGGATTGCCTGAGTGGGGCAATTTTTTTTTCAAAGGTTGATTTGAAAAGCGGATACCATCAGATTCGCACGAGGGAAGGCGATGAGTGGAAGACAGCCTTCAAAACCAACGAAGGGTTGTACAAATGGCTAGTCATGCCGTTTGGTTTGACGAATGCACCGAGTACATTCATGAGGCTGATGATTGAAGTGCTGAAAGAATTCATTGGTAAGTTTGTCATTGTTTATTTAGATGACATATTGATTTTCAGCAAAACAAAAGAAGAGCATCTGAAGCATTTAGCTGCAGTAATGAGAAAGCTACAACAAGAGAAGCTGTTGGTCAACATGAGGAAGTCTTCATTTATGAAGAAAGAACTCATTTACTTGGGGTTTGTCACATCGAAAAATGAATTGAAGATGGATCCAAGTAAAGTGGAGGTAATTAAAAATTGGCCATCACCGAGAAATGTTTTCGAGGTGAGAAGTTTCCACGGATTGGCTAGTTTCTACAGAAAATTCATCAGGAATTTCAGTGGGATTAGCGCAGCAATGATGGACACAGTGAAGAAAAGACATAAATCTTTTCATTGGACTGAAGAGGCAGATAAGAGCTTCAATCTGTTGAAGCGAAAGATCACCGAATAACCGGTTTTGGGGTTGTCAGATTTTGCAAAGGTTTTCCAGGTGAAATGTGATGCAAGTGGCTTTGCCATAGGAGCGGTTTTGAGCCAAGAGGACAGACCAATTGCATATTTCAGCGAGAAGCTGGATGAGGCAAAAGTGAAATACTCAACGTATGATAAAGAATTTTATGCTATCATACAGGAGTTGAAGAAGTGGAGGCACTATTTGATTCCAAAAGAATTTGTTCTGTATAGTGATAATCATGCATTACAGTTTGTGAGTCAGCAGGAGAAGCTGAATCGGAAACATGCTAAATGGGTAGAGTATATGCAGAATTTTACATTTGTTATTAAACACATTTCAGGGACTGCTAACAAAGTGGTTGATGCTTTGAGCATGAAGTGTTTGTTGCTGCAGGAGTTCCGAGTCAAGACCTTGGGTTTTGAAAATCTGAGGGACATGTATGCAGAAGATGCTGATTTTGCAGAGGCATACGAGGCAGCTAAGAATCCAGCTCTCAGAAATAGAAGCCCGTGGATGGATTATATGATCCAGAATGGACTGTTGTTCAGAGGAAATCAGTTATGCATTTCGAATTTCTCCATGAGGGAGAATCTGCTAAAAGAGAAGCACAGTGGCGGATTAGCAAGGAATTTTGGCCATGAAAAAACATTTGCAAAGCTGAGTGAAGCATACTTTTGGCCAAGGATGCGAGCATATGTCAAGAAGTTTGTTGACAAGTGCAAAATTTGCCAGCATTCAAAGGGCAGAAAGTAGAATGCGAGATTCTACCAATCATTACCCATACCTGAGGGGCCATGGGATGAAATCAGCATGGATTTCATATTAGGATTACCAAGGACGCAAAGAGGACATGATTCAATCTTTGTGGTGGTTGACAGGTTTTCCAAAATGGCACATATTATTCCATTCCAGAAGACCAGCGATGTGACTCATATCGCAAATTTGTTCTTCAAGGAGATTGTTAGACTTCATGGTTTACCCAGAAGCATTGTATCGGACAGGGATACAAAGTTCATTGGACATTTTTGGAGAACACTGTGGAAGAATATGGGAACTAACTTGATGTTTAGTTCAACCTATCATCCTCAGACGGATGGGAAAACAAAGGTAGTAAATAGAAGTCTTGGAGACTTACTCAGAAGCCTGGTGACAGAGCACCACAGTAGCTGGGACAATGTGTTGCCACAGGTAGCGTTTTCTTACAACGATTCGGTAAACAAGAGCACAGGTAAAAGTCCATTTGATATTGTATATGGCAGACAACCAAGAGGAGTATATGAACTAAGGGATTCAGAGAAGATAATGACAAAGAGCGCAAGCGCTGAAGAATTCACAGGGGCAATGGAAGAACTTCACAGCAGAGTGAAGCAACGATTGCTGGAGTCAAACCAGGAATATAAGCGCAGAGAGGATCAGCATCGGAGACAAATTCAATTCGAAGTTGGTGATCTAGTTCTGGCACATCTGAGGAAGAAAAGGTTCCCAAGGGGAACATACAACAAGATGAAAATGAAGAAAATTGGGCCGTGGAGAGTCCTGAAGAAGTTGGGAAAAAATGCTTATGAAATTGAATTGCCGGATGAGATCGGAATATCTCCGACATTCAATGTCTCAGACTTATATCCATATAAGGATGAAGAAGTAGGATCTGGGAGTGATGAACAACTAGAGATTCAGTGGTAGAAGTAGATGCCGATTGCAGAAAGGCCACAGATGGAGCGTATACTAGACAAGAGAGTCAACAAAAGAACCAGACGAAAGCAATACTTCGAGTATTTGGTGAAATGGAAGAATCATCCAGTGGAGGATGCCAACTGGGAGACAGAAGCAGTCATTCAAAAGAATGGACAGACCATGCAGCAGCTCATGGACAGGAGCCCATGAAAGTTTTCAAGCCGAGGAGTATGATGCAGGATCATCGCCAACTCAACAAGCGAGCCAACACATCAAGTGGAAGATCAACTGGATAAGCAAAACCAAAATTTTTGAAAGTGCTTTGGGATTGTAGCGCAAGTCTTTAATGAATCCTTTATGAAGGAGCGCCTTTTGTATGTTGTATCAGACCTCGAGCCATATGCTCTTGTCTGAATTAGATAGAAGGCATTTAATAGATTTAATGTAGGTAGATAGGATTTTATTTACAGATTTGACAGTTTTAGAGTCCGAGAGGGAAAATGGATATAGACACCCTCATTGTAGTATTGTAACATTAGCAGCATTCAGAAGAGAAGAGCAAGTAGAGAATATTGTGAAGAACACCCATGTACATGCAGTTGAATTAATAGAAAGAAGCTTTGATTCAAGCTCATGGTTTGTGTTGTTTTCTCTGTGTATTGATGCTATATTCATGAATGTTTGTTTTCTGGTTATGCATTTGATTTGTATATGATGTGTATGTGATTTCATGTTTTAAACTGAAGTCTGAAGGGAGATAGAATGAGTTTCAATTGTTTCTCTATCCGAGCTAGGAGATTCCTGCAAGGTGTGCAGTCGAATTCATCCTCAAGGAGAGCATTGATGAAGGCTCAGTAGTTGAACTCTTGTTCTCATTCACCCAGAAGTGGATTTGGGTTGTTGAAGCTTTGCAAGGAAAGTGCAGGTTGGAGAAGACGAAGTCTCAGTTGTTAATCTGAGCAGAGGAGGTTGAAGACTGCTGCTGCAAAAAGTGCGCAGAGTCGGGAGGATTCAACACTTGAGAAGTTGTTGATCGTCGAGGGCGAGGAGTGCGCACGAATCCATCTGGAAGAATTAGAGTGGAAAATCTCAGGAGGGACATCACCTTCGTGGTATTGTTGAAAGAGAGCCCAAGAGGTTCAGGTTGGGGAAGGTTTGAGAAGGAAGTGCAAGCGCAGGAGTTGGAGGCAAGTGCCGAGGAGAAACAGTTAGTTTTCTGAAGAAATCCTCGAGGAGGAGGAGTCGACGGCCAAGATTCTTCGAGAAAACAACGAAGTCCTGTCATTCGTCAGATCTCAGGGAAGTTGCGCAGGATTTAAGCCTAACGAGCAGAGAAGGAGCCAGGGGCTCATCGGGATTCAGGTCATCGGAGAATCGGGGTTTATGGGGACAAGAGTCTTGTGCACGTTGAAATCACGATTAGCGATTTCCCGAGAGGACTAGAGCCGTCGATCACGATAGGGAAACGTGGCAAGAGATCCCAAGGATCGTGAATCGGATATCGGGATTCCGGAGACAGGAGCCTTGTCAGTTGACATCGCGATTTGCGATTTCCCGACACAGTCAGGGTCGTTGATCTGCAGGACGCGTGTCCAAGGATCTGGAAGGGTCCGTCTTCGACGTTTCAGGATTTCCACAGGGAAGGAATCGTTACAATAGAAATTGCGATCCCGCGATACCCGATTGAGCGTCGAGGAGACAATGACGTGGAGGAGAGAGAGCTCTCATGTGCATGGGAGTTCAGCATATCGTGACCTCGGAGGTTCGCGAGGTGGAGCCACAAAGAATTGCGTCAAAGTTTGCGAGGTCACGAGAGGCGATATCTCGACAACCATCGATTAGCGCGTGGGACCACAAAGCGTAGAAAAGGGGGACATGTGTCATCGGGGATCGGAGGATCGGAGATCTTTCGAACGTAAGTTCCACACATTTCAATTCTGCGAAGTCCGAATTTTTGATAAGGGAGAAGGATTGTGGTCTCGTGGTTTATAGGTCAGCTACAAAAGGAGTTAGCTAGAGGGGCTGAAGAGTGAAGCTAAGTGCCATCGTGGACCGGGGATCGGGAATCCTTGAGGTGAGTAATTCACTACCTCGCAAGGGCTGATTTCGCGACGGGATAATTCCCGACAGAAGCAAGGAAGGCGTAAAGTGGATATTTCATTGGGTTTGGGGAATTGTGTGAACCAAATACAGGACTCACAATCACGCGAGTTCCGATTTCCCGATAGGGCAAAGGGAGATCGTAGGAGAAGCATTCTGTGGGTGCGGAAAGGTCCCGATTAGGGATTTGAGGAGCACTTTAGCTCCTCGGGCCAGGGAAGAAGAAGGTCCTGGTGGGAGAGGACGTGCCCGGGTGGCCGTTTGCATCATTCCTCCAAGTAATATGCCCAAAATGACCTCTTTAGTGATTTCAATTAACTTATAGCTCAAAATATTCAAAATCATGGAAATCGTCGAAATGAAACAAAACCAAATCCAACTTGTGCGGAATGGCTCATCATGATGGAATATGATGATCAATGCAAGATGGACCCCACAATGCCTCTCAAATACCCCTGTACTCACTATAACATCCATCTGGCTACTCTGGTCATCATAAATCTCTGCCCTGTGATGATGTCCCAAAGTGGGGACATTACAACCAATGAGTGCAACTGCTAACATTCAGCCTCCAGTACATCTATTCACTACATCTGAACATGAATAAGATTCATAACATTGGTTGTGTGACCTACGATTCATTTTTCCGGATTTGTAATTTTAGTGGAAATGTCGTGAAGAGTGTTATTGTTCACTTGGTTGACCGCTTCATGCTTGCGGAGGATATTCCTAGCTTCTCTCCACTTGATATTATCCATCCCGACCACAAAGAAACATTTCATAGAAAAAATATAAGATCCAAACCAAAAAACCCCCAAACAACAAATACTAATTTCGACCTTAAACCATCGAGAACTATTTCCAATTCCAACTCTTCTAATAAATAGAAATAAATAATTTCCTTGGCAACATAAAGCCCATCAAACTTTGGCATATTCTGCAACTCTGCACCAATTCATTTGTGTAAAATGACCATCATGAAACTTTATGTTGATTTCTCATACTCTCAAATTAGTCATAGGTTCAATGCATCCTATGAGTCAATGTGGAAGGAGAAAACATTAGAGTAGTTGGGTTCTAGGGTTGATGCAATGTTCATGTTTCCTACTAGTGATATTTTATAACTCATCCACCACACTACATGGAAAATTATTTATGGACTCCATTAACCTTTCCCCTTTAGTCAATTATAAGGGATGTACAACATGCTTTCCTTCCACCCCAAAATTCATTTGTATTTTCTTCAAGATAAAAATAGAATCATCAACAAATTTTCAATTTATTCCATGAAATGAAGGATAAGAATCCTTCTCATCATTATCTCACTTACTTCAAAATCAAAATGGGTATTTATGCCATCTAGATCTATCTCTTGATTCTCTATTTTCCTAGTTAGATAAATGATGTATTGATACGATAGGAACAACTAGGTGAATTCATGAATGTGTTAGACTTCACTTTCTAGTGCAATGTGGCATTGGAAATTTGTCATTTTACATATTTTTTTGAACTGATACACTCAAAACACATATATGCTTGATGAATTTTGATATGTAATAATAATAAAAAAAATCATGTGGAATTGTGTTATCTTTCTAATGATAATTCTTCAAAAACCTCAATGTCATTTAATGTGTTAAAAATTTCCTTAATTATATGTTTTTCATTTCAAATTTCTAGGAAATTTAACAAGTGACTTTTGTTCATAGTAACTATTTCAATGCTAAATATATATGTTTTAGAAAAAAATTATAGAAGCACGAACTACATAAATTGTAGTTTATCCCACTTATTTAATTTTTGGAAAATTATATTTTCTATTATTTTCTGAAGCTAACTATTAATATTTGAATTGAATTTTATACACCTTTGTGTTTTTAACAATTTTTTTTCTCATATTTATATAAACTGAAAAACTAGAAACCCTTTTGAAGTGTACACATCCATGGGAATTTTTTTATATTTTTTTGTTCTGTAATTTTTACTCTACTGATTTTTCTTTGGGCACCTTCATAACCTCCACACACACACACACATACACACACACACTTGAAATATATATCCCAAGGAACCTTGTCAAGCACTTCCCCTCACTCCAATGATGGCATGTGAGATAAACTAGATTTTGAAAAACCTTGAGGCTTTGTAATTAATCTCATGATGATCATTATTATAAATCCCTTCACCATGATCTCCAATAGCTATGCTAAACTTGTGTAATAAATAGGGACATTTAATAAAATACAATTTTAATTCTAGCTATCCTTTGTATTCTTAGTTGTAAATTCTAATTGTATCACTCTAATTTTAACTTTTTCATCATATTTTTCAGTTGTACAACCTTGTAATTTAACAATATAAGTAAATAGATTATCTATAAAACACTTAACAATTTAACTAGAACTAAATTAGGGAATTAGAATAGTAAAATACATCAAAATCTATTTGAATTAGTCCCATGTAGCTGAGTTGTCCCCTTGCCTTGTCTACTCCCAAAAACTGCCCAAACTAGATGTTTATCCTCCCAGCCAGATAGGAATAGAATTTTTGTCTCTCTAGCTCTAGGAAAACCTTGGGGGTTTCATATCCCTTCATGCCCAAAGTCTCAGAACCAGAGTCCAAATTACTAGATCCCAATGCCAAGTCAAAATTACCCAAGTCTCAAAACAAAGTCCTCTCATATTTTGTTTATCCTTCTCTCAAAACCAAAATCGCTTCCTCCCAATGCTCCCAACCAGAAAAATCCCAAATATACTTCCCCTTATCCCTCCCACCTCCTTCCCTCAAAAATATCCCCCCCATCATCAAATCCATGACCTCCATGACATATCACTGACAACCTATTCTAAGTCAGTAAATAATAATTAATCCAATGCAAGCATAATCCATTCAATTTTAACACGTAACCATTTCATACTTGCAGTATTAATATATACATAAATAAACTCAATCAATTTAATACTCACATTAAAATATAAGTAAATTAATTAGATTAATAATAACACTAAACCTCCTTATATGAATTAACTTAATAAAACACATTATCCTAATCAAATCAATTAACTTAATCAATATACTAAGACATAATACACCCATGAAAAACAAGCATAATTCTTACCTTAATACATCAAATACTACTACCATACACGTGAAAGGTATGTATGTGTAGCTGGCGCATATAAATCATGTGTGTATTAATGATAACAACCATCACACCTAATGCAAGTTTCATGTATGCTCACAACCAAATTTATAGAGAAACAAATATCATAATGAATTAATCAATCATGTACACCAATCATAATAGTAGAAATTCATCAGTCACAATAGTAGAATATGTAACATCCTCGGCCTCCAAACCCGAGGTATTCCACCAAAAATTTTCATATGAGAAAATATCATACTTAATACATTAAAATTAAACATCTACTTTTTGTTAACCTACACAGACTTATGCGGAAAACATATTGTAAATAAACATGTAATAAAACATATATAAAAAGTACATATCTATTTATGAAGGCCACCAAATGCTTGCAAACCTTCCACGAACCTCCCAGCCTTAGACCACACTGCTCCAAGCTATCAATAGTGGTCACCCCCGATATAGGACTAAACTCCACCTAGGCTAAAGGGAATCCTAGGCTAGGCTGAGGTTACAAAGTCTCCAGGAAGGATTCTATCCCTCAGGAGTCCAATTACATCCACAACTTGTAGTCCCTAATTCTCCACATGCCTGTCCCACCCTAGGAAGTGTGCCCCTTCTCTGCTCGATAGTCCTTCGGTTGCCCCACTCCCCTTTCAGGGCTTCAACAACAAGCCAGAGAGGAAGTCTCAGAGCACTACAACTGTCTTGAGGCTCCCTCTAGGAAAATCAATACCCAAACAACCTCTCTCACCTAGAGAGAGTTGCTCACATGCCTAACAACCTACTTTTTCAGTCCAACTCTTAGGCCAATTCAGTCAGGGTAATCACAACAACAAATCGGGTATGGCTATGGTAATCTGATGCAGACCCCCCTTCTCTCCTTGGGGCTGCGTGACCTCCCGGTCAAGGATATTCAACTACCTGAGCTAGATTTTCTCCTCGAGGCCTTGTTGGCCCTAAAATGAATTAAACACAGGCCCTTTTATCACTTTAGGCACAAGTTGTATGGTACCCGCGGGCCCCTTTCCTTAGCGCTTTAAAGTCTTGAGATTTCGGGCATTAACTCCTTCCACTAGTCCCTTTCCACATATGACCTTGGGATATGACCCAAGGCTTAACCTCCTAAGCACTTCGTAACTTCAGGTTTCAACGTTCTTAGCAACAGTTGCACCCTTTTTGTTTGAACCCCGAATCGAGAACTCACCTAGGCAGATCTACGGTTCTCGTCTCTCCCACAACCAATGACTGTGAAACGTTCAGACTCCGATCTTTGGGAGTTTCGAATGTCTTAACACTCCTCCTTCTCCTTTCCTTCGAAGGACTCTTCCTCTGAAAATTGTGGGTCTTTGCCACATATCCTCTCTAGATCTGATGGTCCAGATCTCCTTGCTCTTCATGACTTCAATAAAAATGTCCTTTTTCTCTGCACAAGACTTCCAGAGCTCTACCCTTTGAAATCTCCAATCTTCTGCCACGTATACCCTCTTCAACCAACGACTTGGATTTATTTCACACTTCACAACTTTGCGATAATTTCTATCTGCTTGGCACAAATTCTCCGAAACGGTTCTTCCTGAACTCGCTTATCCTCTTCCATGTCTCCACCTTCTTGCCAATGGTTGTGATCTCTTCATAGCTTTAGACTTCGATGTTTTTCACCCTTATACACTCCAAACCTTTCAGTTCATGAATTTCTAAAAGAAGTCATGACTAACCACCACACAACTTCTCCCAAATCAGACGATATGGAATGATTTCGCTTCTCCTAGGTGGATCTTGATCGTCACTTTGAAAAACCTTAAAGGGCTCCTCCCTTTTGAATATTTCTCTCGCTAACTTTTTGAAACTTGTCTTCCTCCAAACTTTTAACTCTTTAAAGGGTTTTCTTCGACACTTGGTCGGACTTCGGATCTGTGCATGCCTTACAACAGATCTTCATACACACTTCTGCGAGTAACCTCTCGAGTAACTCCTCCTGTGTTTCTGGTTCAAAACTCTATCGATGCACTCCTTGTGGATGATAAGCACACTCTACATATAAATTCCACATCATCTCTCTTGAGATCTGAGTCGAATCAGACTCTGTTAATGCACTCCTTGCGCACAATACACACTCCTTGCATAAGCATGTGGAAGAGAAACAATTGAAACTTATCTAATGTTTCATAGATTCATACATTCAACATGGTAACTCATGCATTCATCAGTGTAATTCATGCATGCATGAAAACACAAAATAACAAAGAACAAAACATAAACATAATTCCTACCATTCACTCAAATAGACAAGCAATAGCGACACATGCATTTGGGTCAATATTTCTCTGTTATATTCATCTGAATCTACCTCAGCTATAATAACATTCATAAACTTCTAATTAAATTTCAACAACAACAATACTCAACTAATTCATATCTACCATCATGTTCAACATCCTCATTTCGGAATACAACACCTCTACTTATACCGGAGGGCTCCTAGGGTTCCCTCTGATTACCTATCTTCTTGAAGTAAAAACTAACTGCCACTTAAGCACCGTTACATTAAAGTCTAAGAGTGAAACTCCTAGATATCATGTGATCGTTTCAACTTCCAATCATTTTGATATTATTTAATCATCCGTTCAAAAATATTTACAGGAAACACCATTTTTTATAATCTCAACAATAATTCAAAAGATGCACTAGGGTGATGAGTTATCTCTCCATGTGTGTTTTGCTGACGATGCTCTTGCATCATACTCCCTTGGAAAAAAATTGATGGACTCATGTCCATGATCTCCTGCACTGACTTTCCATGCTTCTGGATATCAGCTTCATTTACGCAGTTGGCATCTTCTATTGGGTGTCCTTTCCATTTTAACAAATACTGTAAATAATTCTTTCTCCTGGTCTTCTTACCAATCCTTTGAACAATGATCTTCTCCATCTATGACTTTTCTGCTACAAGCATCTGCATCTCCCACTGAATCTCTTTCTGATCTTCTGATTCTTTTGTGTCATATTCCCTGTAAGGATACATATCAAAAACATTAAATATGGGTGATATACCCACATCCTCTGGCATCTCTATCTCATAAGCATTGGCACCAAATTTCTTTAGGATCTTGCATGGTCTTATCTTCTTTAGCTTCAATTTGTTATATGTTCCTGTTGGGAACTTCTCCTTCCCAAGATGTGATCAAACTTGATCTCCTACTTGAAATTGAAGCTCTCTCCTATGCTGATCAACTCTGTGTTTATACTCTCTGCTACTTTTTTGCAACTTCTCCTTGATCTAATTATGAAGCTTCTACATTTTTGCAGTGAAGTCTTATGCTCCAATGCTTCTGAATTCACTCTACTCCATATCTCTCAATTATGATACTCCCCTTGGTTTAATTTCGTACACTATCTGGAATGGACTCTTTCCTGTAATTCTGTTCATTGATTCATTGTATGCAAATTCTGCTTGTGACAGAATTTGATCCCACTGGCTATGATGTTCAATGACCAAACTCCTCAGCAAATATCCTAAAATCTGATTTACCACCTCAGTCTTTCCATCCGTTTGAGGGTGATATGCTGAACTAAAAGATAGTTTTGTCCCCATCTTCTTCCATAATTTTCTCTAGAAATGACCAACGAATTTAGTGTCCCTATCTGAGACAATACTCCTAGGAAACCCATGAAGTCTCACAACTTCTTTGAAAAACAAATTTGCAATGTGTGTTGCATCACCGGTCTTTTGTCATGGGATAAAGTGTGCCATATTTGAGAATCTATCAACTACAACAAATATGGAATCACTTCCCCTTTGGGTTCTTGGAAATCCCAACACAAAATCCATGCTTATTGCATCCCAAGGCCTATATGGAATAGGCAATGGATGATACAATCCAATGTTCTGTTTCTTTCCTTTTGCATACTAGAAAATCTTACATTTTCTTACAAACTTCTTCACCTATTCTCTCATACCTGGTCAATAGTATGAACTGTTCAACTGTGAAAATGTCTTGCCATGGCCAAAATGTCCTGCTAGACCTCCACTATTTTTTTCCTTCAACATATTTTCTCTCATTGAACACTTTGGTATGCACAACTGGCAACGTTTAAACAACAATCCATCTTGAATCAGATACTTTTTCCACTAGCTTCTGTCTCCGAGAACATGATTTGTGCATGCTTCATATGCTTCTTTAAAATATGGATCATCACAATACATCTCCTTAAGGTGTTCAAACCCTAAGGTCTTCAATTGGAATTCTTGCAGAATCAGACATCTCCTGCTCAGTGCATCAACAAATTTGTTAGCATTACCAGAAATATGTTTAATGACAAAAGTGAAATTTTGCATAAACTCTATCCACTTAGCATGTCTTTGATTCAACTTCTCTTGTTTGGTTATGAATTGTAAAGTCTCATTATCGCTATAATTTTTTTTGTTTGTTTTGGAACAAGGTAGTGCCTCCATTTCTTCAAAGCTTGAATTATTGCATAAAATTCCTTATCATATGTGGAGTACTTCTTCTTAGTGTCATTCAGCTTCTCACTAAAATATGCAACAAGCCTATTATCTTGGCTCAATACTACTCCAATTGCAACTCCACTAGCATCACACCTTACTTGAAATGTCTTCCCTAAATTTGGCAAGACCGGAAATGGTTGTTCTGTTATCTTCTCTTTCAATGTATTGAAACTTTTCTCAGCCTCTTTTGTCCACTTAAAATACTTGTGCCTCTTCTTCACTGTTTCCAATATTGGTGCACAAATTCCACTGAAATTTCTAATGAACTTCCTATAGAAACCTGCTAATCCATGGAATCTTCTCACCTCAAAATGCTTCTTGGTGATGGCCATTCCTTGATTTCTCTCACCTTTTCTGGATCCATCTTCAATTCATTTGAAGAGATCACAAAACCCGAATAAATGAGTTCTGTCTACATAAAAGAGGACTTCTTCAGATTTATCAACAACTTCTCATGCTACAGTCTTCTCATCACTAATTTCAAATGTCTCAAATGCTCTTCTTTAGTTTTACTAAATACCGATATATCATCTAGATAAACAATCACAAACTTACCAATGAAATCTTTCAATACCTCATTCATCAATCTCATAAAAGTACTTAGGGAATTTTTCAAGCCAAATGGCATAACAAGCCACTCATACAACCCCTCATTTGTCTTGAAGGTTGTTTTCCAGTCATCACCTTATCTCATCCTTATCTAGTGATATCCACTTTTCAAATATATCCTTGAAAAAAAAATTCCTCGACTTAAACAATCCATTAAGTCATCCATCATTGGCAAAGGAAATCTATACTTGATGGTGATCTTGTTTATGGCTTTTGAGTCTGTACACATTCTCCATATTCCATCCTTCTTTGGGATCAACACAGTTGGTACTACGCATGGACTCAAGCTTTCTCTGACCAAACCTTTGTCTAATAAATGCTGGACTTGTCTCTTTACCTCCTCATTCTCTTGAGGTGTCAATCTGTATGCTTCTTTGTTTGACAGATTTGCTCCTGGTATTAGATCAATGTGATGGATGATACTTCTGATGGGTGGTAATGAATTAGGTAATTCATCCACTAATATGTCAGCAAAATTCTCCAACAACTCCTGAACCTCCTCAGGCAGAGAATCCATATAAGTACTTGTAAGGACAACTCTGGGTTTCCTCACCACAACAAATTGCATATCCCATTCCTTCTTAAATTCACTCAGGAGTTCCTTCCCACTCATGAGAAGTATACTTGTGCTAGCTTCTTCCTTTAATTTATTCTCCTCTATTGGCAAAAACATGTGTTTCCTACCATTCTTCTCCAAAGTAAAAGTATTTTTTCTCCCATCATGAATGACATTCTTGTCAAACTACCATGGTCTTCCCAACAAAACATGACATATATCCATGGGAGTCACATCACACAAAATCTCATCTCTATATCCTCCTATTTTAAATTCAGCTAGACATTGTTTAGTGATCATTGCCTGGTGACCTTTTTGAAACCATGACACTTTATATGGCTTCAGATGTGCAATTGTCTCTAGATCCAATTTCTCCACCATCTTTGTGGATACTAAGTTATCAGTGCTCCCACTGTCAATTATCACTTTGCATACTCTATCCTTAGTCTTGCAAGCAGTCATGAATAAATTGTTCCTCTATACTGGATTTTCAACCTCTGGCTCTGGTTTCAAGAGAACCTTGTTCAACATCAGGGATCTTCCATATTTTGCACCTTCTGCTCCAACATTCAGCTTCTGTGCTTCTGAAATGTGAGCTTCACCTCCTTCTTTATTTTTCTTGGGATATTCCCAAGACATGAGTCCTGTCTTTCCACAGGCATAAGAACTTAACTCTCCTCCTCTGCCTCTTCCTCTTCCTTTAGGAAAATAATTTCTTCCACCACTCTGTCTCCCTCGGGAACTTCCTCCTCTTTCTAAGTGACTATGTGGCTTTTTAGTCTCACCCTTGTGATTTTGTGTCTTGTCTTGGACAATTCCCTTACCTCTATTTGGACTTCTTCCTCTGCTTCATTGGCTTTGTTTTCTGGCCAATTTCTCCTCTGCCTTCAGTGTAATCTAATAAGAATCCTCTACCATCCTCACTATCATCATGTTGGTTTCATCCTGGATCGCATACCTCAGGCCATTTATATACCTGGAATATTTTTCATGATCTTTTTCCCTCTATCCAGTCCTGATGTTTAGTTTGTAAAACTCCTCTGTGTACTCTTTCATTGTCATTCCTTTCTGTCTCAGGTTCTGTAATTTCCCAAACAAATTTATCTGATAATATTTGGGTATGAACTTAGCCTTCAACTTGGATACCATTATGTCCCAACTCTTAATATTTTTCTTACCTTTTTGATGTAGACCCCCTCCCCTACAGGGTTCTGTGACCTCCCGGTCACTGTATCGTTCTCCTTCCCTGAGCTGGAACAACTCTTTGGTCCCTGTTGGGACCTCTATTAAACTAATCCACAGATCCTGTATTTGAAACTCATCGTGTGTGAATCAGAAACCAAGCGCGAGCTTCACTCGCCCACGTGATCACCGATTATGACCATAGACCTCACCCAATAGGCACTCGTCATGATTCACGACTTCAGAACTCCAACATATGAGCCGACCTGGGCTCTCCAACTCTCGAATCTCGAACTCTGATTCATAACCTAACTCCACAACTATTTCCCCCCTTAACTCTCATCCATGTGACCATTGACGTGACCACGGGCCTAACCCACAAAGGGCACATCATGTTTCATATGTCGCGATTTCGTGACTGGTGAGACCAAGAGGTCCTGCACCTTCAGTCTCCTGAACGATGAAACTCTTCCACGCTAGATTGATGGTTCACAATCTGTCCTGATCAACGGTTAGGATCCAATCGCAACTTTCCTTTTCACAATTCTTGGGGGAGTCTTCACTCTCGTTTCTCCGATGAACAAAACGATGAAACCCACGATCCACACTAGATCGACGGTCCTCGTTGTCCCTTGATCAATGGACCATGTTCCTCTATCTGTTGAGTCAGGATTTTGTGATTCGACACTTGATGAAGGTTCTTCCCTTCGAACCCCCGACTCCCGAAATGCCAAAATCTCCTTCTGGGCGATCGATGGTCTAGATCACTACTTGATAAACGTTGTTTATCAAATCGAGATTTCACGTATGAGGGAGTCAAAATACTCTCTCCTCCATTCTCTCGATCCACGAAATGCCAAAATTTCTCCTAAACTGATCCACAGTCCAGATTCCTCTTGGGTCAACAACCATGATTACATCGCAATTTCGTGTATCGTGATTTTGTGCAATCTTACCCTTTGAACACTCCCAGTCACGAGTCATTGAAATTATGTCCGACCACCATGCGTCCCTCCTTTGATTTTTACACCAGTTGACATGTGTCCTCCTTGATATCTGGTGGTCTGAGTTCCCGTCGAGATTTCACATATCACGAGTTTGAAGGGGTTTCCACCTCTGTTTTCCCCGAACGTCGAAATGCCAAAATCCTCCTTTGGGAACAAAGCGTTAAGGTTCGCGCTACTTCTACATATCTGAAAGTTGTCTGTCCTCGTCTCTGCGTTCCTCCAATATCGACAGTTCTTCCTCTGGAGCCTTCTTTGCTTCCAGTCTTTGAATGTTTTCAGTGTCCAAAGGTTTCAAACCTTTTTCCCTTCCTATGGAAATCCACTTTGGGTTAATGAACACTCTGCAAGTGTTATCTCTCCTGAGATTCATCCTCTTTGAATATTCGACCTCCTACGCACACCTTGCGTTCGAGGATTTCAAATAACTCAGATTTGATGAATTTTCTTGAAAAGAAAATACCTTCCGCCCACTGGGCGTTCTTCTATGTTGTTTCTTCAAAACTTGGCCACTTCTAGCCTCTGTGCACTCCTTGCACCTGGATTCTCAAGTTTCCTTTGTTCCCTTTGAACCTCCCTCTCGGAGTCATCCCGAGACTCAGTCAACACACACCTTGCGTTTGGGATGCACACCTTACATACAAGGTTCAAAAGAAAACAAATGGAACTTAACCAGTTTCGTTACAGACTCATACAGTCATCTTCTCGAACTCTCATACATGAACGATAATGGAATAAAACTAACATACATATAGAAATAACATCCATTCAATCACATTCAAGATGAACACAACTTCAGGGATTTGGAACAATTTTCATCTATTCTATTGGTTCATAAAAACGAAAATTACATAGTCTTCCTCTACTCTACTCTGCTATATTCACCTATTGTTACTTATCCATCCTGATCTTCTTATTCTCTACCACTCTACTGATCTATTACAAATGAAATTTAAAAATCTATCTAAGGGTCAACTCTCTGAGCTCTCTCGCCCTGTCTTGAAATCTATCATTTCAAACTTTTAAAACTAACACCTACTCAGTCCTATTACAATAACTACTAACTACTGCCAGACAGAGTCGGTACTCCATGTATGTAGTTTATTACATTCCTTAGAGACTTTTCAAACAAGTTACAATTTTCAAATTGCTCAAACAAAATATCTCAACAACCCAAATAAATTCTGAGTTAATGCTCAATTTGAAATTCTGGTGTTGCTGAAATGTCATTCTTCTGCCTCACGTGTGCATTGTTGACCTTCATGGTGATGCTCCTGCATCATACTCCCTTGGTTAAAAATTTTCATGGACTCCTGTCCATAAGCTCCTACACTGTCTTTCCATGCTTCAAAATATCAGGTTTTGTGACCCAACTTGCATCTTCCATTGGGTGATCTCTCCATTTCACCAAATACTCAGGATATGTTTTTCTCCCGGTTTTCTTTCCATCCCTTTGTTCAATAATTCGCTCCATCTGAGGTTTTTCTGATGTGGGCAAGTGATTTTCCCACTGAATTTATTTCTGGTCATCTAATTCTCCTTCTTCATCTCTCCTGCAAGGATACAGGTCTGCAACATTGAATATCGACGATATCCCAACATTTTTTGGCAACTCAATCTCATAAGCATTGGCTGCGAATTTTCTGATAATCCTGCATGGTCCAATATTTATCATATTCAATTTGTTATATGTTCCCCTTGGGAACCTCTATTTTCTCAAATGAGCTAAAACTTCATCTCCAACTTCGAATTAAACTTCTCTTCTCTTTTGATCAACTCTGGTTTTGTATTTATGGATGTTATCCTGTAGCCATTCTCTGACTTTGTCATGGAGTTTTTGCATTTTTGTTGCAAAATCCTCCACTCCAGCACTTCTGAACTCATCTTGAATCAAATCTCTCAATTCTATAATCCATCTTGGATGTATACCATACACAATTTCAAATGGCCTTTTTCCTGTGCTCTTGTTCACTGAATTGTTGAACGCAAATTCTGGCTTTGCTAGAATCTGATCTCATTGTTGACCTTGCTCAGTGACTAAACTTCTCAATAAGTTTCCTAGAATCCTATTTACTACTTCAGTCTGTCCATCTGTCTGAGGGTGATATGCTGAACTAAAGGATAAATTTGTCCCTAGTCTTTTCCATAGAGTCCTCCAAAAGTTTCCTACAAATTTGGTGTCTCTGTCTGAAACTATGCTCCTTGGCAATCCATGTAGTCTCACTACTTCTCTGAAAAACAAATTTTCAATGTGTGTGGCATCGCTTGTCTTCTGGCATGGTATGAAATGTGCCATTTTAGAGAATCTGTCTACCACAAAAAATATGGAATCGCTCCCTTTTTGAGTTTTAGGCAATCCCAAAACAAAGTCCATACTGATTGCATCCCATGGCCTTTCCAGAATTGGTAATGGTTGATACAAACCCATGTTCTGCTGTCTTCCTTTTGCATACTGACAAATTCTGCATTTGTTCACAAACTTCTTCACTTCTTCTCTCATTATTGGCCAATAATATGAATTTCTCAACTATGCAAATGTCTTGTCATGACCAAAGTGTCCAGCTAAACCTCCACTGTGTTTCTCTTTCAGCAGGTTGTCTCTCATTAAGCACTTCAGAATGCATAATTGGCTTCCTTTGAACAATAATCCATCCTGAATAAAATATTCATTCCATGGGCTTCTGTCTCCCAACAAAGGATTCTTGAATGCCTCATAAGCTTCTTTGAAATATGCATCTTCTTATACATCTCCTTGAGGTGTTCGAACCCCAATGTCTCCACCTGAAATTCTTGTACAATCAAAATTCTTCTGCTCAAAGCATATGCAACTTTGTTAGCAGTTCCAACAATGTGTTTAATAACAAAAGTAAAATTATGCATGAATTCTACCCATTTTGCATGTTTTTGATTCAACTTTTCTTTCCTAGTAATAAATTGCAAAGCATGATTATCACTATACAAGACAAATTCTTTAGGAATTAAATAATGCCTCCATTTTCTCAAAGCTTGAATCAGTGCATAAAATTATTTATCATACGTGGAGTAATTTTTCTTGGCGTCATTCAGTTTCTCACTTAAATAAGAAACTGGCTTATTGTCCTGACTTAAGACTGCTCCAATGGCTAATCCACTCGCGTCACATATCACCTGAAATGTTTTTCTAAGACCAGAATTGGTTGCTCTGTGATCTTCTCTTTCAACACCTTGAAAATTTTTTCAGCTTCCTCTGTCCAACAGAAGGACTTGTGCTTCTTCTTCATAGTGTCCAACATGGGTGCACATATGCCACTGAAATTTTTGATAAATTTCCTATAAAAAATTGCTAACCCATGGAAACTTCTTACCTCAAATATGCTACTCGGTGATGGCCATTCTCTGATTTCTCTCACTTTTTATGGGTCCATATTCAATTCATTTGAAGAGATTATGAAACCCAAATATATGAGCTCCTTCTTCATAAAATAACTTTTCTTCATATTTATCAACAATTTCTCTCGCTGCAACCTTTCCATTACTATTGTCAGATGTATTAGGTGTTTTTCTTTTGTCTTGCTGAAGACTAGTATGTCATCCAGATATACTATGACAAATTTTTCGATGAAGTCTCTCAACACTTCATTCATCAGTCTCATAAATGTCCTTGGTGCATTTTTCAACCCAAATGGAATGACCAACCATTCAAACAATCCTTCATTTTTCTTGAATGTTGTTTTCCATTCATCTCCCTCTCTCATCCTTATTTGATGATATCTACTCTTCAAGTCTATCTTGGAAAAATAACTTGCTCCACTCAAACAGTCCATCAAATCATCCATCCTTAGTAAAGGAAATATGTACCTAATGGTTATCTTGTTGATGGCTCGAGAATCTATACACATTCTCCATCCTCCATCGTTATTTGGACTTAATACAGTCGGCACTGCACATGGGCTTAGGATTTCCCTGACTAACCCTTTATCCAACAAATCCTGGACTTGTTTTTTGACCTCCTCATTGTCTATAGGTGTTAACCTATAAGCTGCTTTGTTTGGTAAACTAGCTCCCGGAATAAGGTCGATATGATGGCTTATGCTCCTAATGGGTAGAAATGAGTGTGGTAACTCATCCACGACTATATCAACAAAGTTTTCTAACAGTTCCTAGATTTCTGTAGGTAAATCTTCTACAGAAGTATTTGTAAGGATAACTCTAGGCTTCCTCACTACAACAAACTGTATTTCTTTCTCCTTCTTGACTTCATTGAAGAGTTCCTTCCCACTCATGAGAAGTATGCTTGGAATAGCTTCTGTCTTTTGCTCTTTGTATTCTATGGGTAACAACATATGCGTCCTACCATTATTATCTAGGGTATAGGTATTCTTCCTCCCATCATGAATAACCTTTCGATCATATTGCCATGGTCTCCCCAATAAAATATGAAAAACATCCATAGGAATTACATCACTAAATATTTCATCTTTGTAACCTCCTATTTTAAATTCAGCTTGGCATTGTTGACTTACCATGACTTGATGTCATTTCTGCAACCACGATACCTTATATGGATTTGGATGTGTAGTTGTCTTCAATTCCAACTTCTCCACCATCTATGTGGATACTATATTGTCAGTGCTCCCACTATCTATGATCACTTTGCAAACTCTGTCTTTCGTCTTGCAAGCAGTTCTGAACAGGCTTGTTCATTGAATTGGTTCCTCTGGTTCCTTCTCTGGTTTAAGAATAACTTTCATCATCATGAGGTTTCTTCATCCTTCTGCTACTTTTTCTTCCACATGCTTCTCTGCTTCAACAATGTGTGCTTCTCCACCTTCTCTTTTTCTATCCGGACATTCCTAATATTTGTGCCCCTCTTTTCCACAGGTATAGAATTTAAATATGCCTCCTTTGGATCTTCCTCTTCATCTACCTCTAGGAAAATAACTTCTTCCACCATGGTGTCCTTCTTTGGAACTTCCACCCTTCTCATGGTGATTATGTTGTTTGTCAGCTTCAGGCTTCAACTTTTGGAACTTCTCTCCACTGGTNGCCTCTGCTTGAACTTCCACCTCTGTTGCATTGGCTTTGCCTCCTGGCTAAATTTTATTCAGCTTTCAAGGCTGTTTGATAGGAATCCTCAACCTTACTGACAGACATCATGATGATTTCCTCTTGAATTTCATATCTCATCCCATTGATGTGTCTAGCTGTCTTCTCATCTTCGTTCTCTTTCTGACCAGCCCTGATGTTCAGTCGGTAAAATTCTTCGGTGTACTCCTTCACTAATAAACCTCTCTGTTTCAAGTTCTGCAACCTTCTGTAAATATGGATCTGGTAATCCTTTGGGATAAACTTGGCTTTTAGCTTAGCTACCATCCTATCCCAGTTTTTAATTTTCTGTTTACCATTTCTCCCGCATTTGGCTTGTAATTCATCCCACCATAACGCTGCATGGCCTTTTAGTCTTGTTACTGCATGCTTCACCATCTTGTTCTCTTCGATATCTTTGTAATCAAAGTACTTGTCCATGGCGTGTACCCAATTTAACAATTCTTCAACTTCTAAATTGCCTTCTTACATAGGTACCTCTATCCTTTCTCTGGCTCCTATTCTTGAAACAACTTGTATCAAGCGAGCTTGTGCAGCGTCCTCTGTTGCATTTTCCTCAACCTCTGCTTCTTCACTTTCAGATTCACTGACATCACCAACATTTGGTGTTCTTCTCTATGCTGTCTCCATGGCGTCCAATCTCATTGGAAGTCACCTCATTTCTTCTTCCATATCTGCATTCGTTCTGCGGCTTCTAGGCGACATGAATTCACTTCGTCACCTACAAACAAAAATCTTAAAATTTATTTAATACCACAAAGAATACCAACTTTCCTGCTTTCTCCTTTGTCTGCGGTCTGCAAACAAACCTAAATTAGGCTTTGATACCACCTGATGCAAACCCCCTCCCCTATGGGGTTCTGTGACCTCCCGGTCACTGGATCGTTCTCCTTCCTTGAGTTGGAACATCTCTTTGGTCCCTGATAGGACCTCTATTAAACTAATCCATAGGTACTGTATTTGAAATCTGCCATGTGCGAATCAGACACCAAGCACGAGCTTCACTCCCCCACGTGATGACCGGCTGTGACCAAAGACCTCACCCAATAGGCACTCGTCATGATTCGCGACTTCAAAAATCCAACAGATGAGCCAACCTGGGCTCTCCAACGTTCAAATCCTGAACTTTGATTCAGAACCCAACTCCACAGCTAGTTCCTCCCTTAACTCATGTCCATGTGACCATTGACACGACCACGGGCCTAACCCACAAAGGGCGCATCACGTTTTTTATGTTGGGATTTCGAGACTGGAGAGACCAAGAGGTCCTGCATCTTCAGTCTCCTGAATGAAAAAACTCTTCCATGCTAGATCGATGGTTCACAATCCGTCCCGATCAACGGTCAAGATCCAATCACAACTTTCCTTTTCGCGATTATTGGGGGAGTCTTCACTCTCGTTTCTTCGATGGCCAAAACTCCGAAACCCATGATCCACACTAGATCGACGTTCCTCGTTGTCCCTTGATCAATGACCCACGTTCCTTTGTTTGTTGAGTTAGGATTTCGTGATTCGAAACTTGATGAAGGTTCTTCCCTTCAAACCCCCGACTCCCGAAATGCGAAAATCTCCTTTTGGGAGATCGATGGTCCAGATCACTCCTTGATCAATGGTGTTGATCAAATCACGATTTCACATATGAGGGATTCAAAATACTCTCTCCTCCATTCTCTCGATCCACGAAATGCCAAAATTTCTCCTGAACTGATCCACAGTCTAGATTCCTCTTGGGTCAACGACCATGATTACGTCGTGATTTTGCATATCATGAGTTTGTGCAGTCTTACCCTTTGACCACTCCCAGTCATGAGTCAACCAAATGTTTTCCAACTACCACACGTCCCTCTTTTGATTTTTCCACCGGCTGACATGTGTCCTCCTTGATATCTGACGGACTGAGTTCCCGTCGGGATTTTGCGTATCACAAGTTCGAAGGGGTTTCCACCTCTATTTCCCCTGAACATCGAAATGATGAAATCCTCCTTTGGGCATGAAGCGTTAAGGTTCACATTAATTCTGCAGATCTGACGATTGTCTGTCCTCATCTCTGCTTTCCTCCAATATCAATAGTTCTTCCTTTGGAGCCTTCTCTTCTTCCAGTCTTTGAATGTTTTCAGTCTCCAAAGGTTTCGAACCTTTGTCCCTTCCTCTTCAAATCCACTTTGGGTTAATGAACACTATGAAATTGTTATCCCTCCTAAGCTTCATCCTCTTTGAAGATTCAACCTCCTACACACACCTTATGTTCGAGGATTTTGAATAACTCAGATTCGAGGAATTTTCTTGAAAAGAAAATACCTTCCGCCCACTTGGCATTCTTCTATGCTGTTTCTTTGAAACTTGGCCACTTCTAGCCTCTGTGCACTCCTTGCACCTGGATTCTCAAGTTTCCTTTATTCCCTCTAAACCTCCCTCTCTGATTCGTTCCAAGACTCAGTCAACACACACCTTACATTTGGGATGCACACCTTGCATACAAGGTTCAAAAGAAAACAAATGGAACTTAACCACTTTCGTTATAGACTCATACAATCATCTTCTCGAAATCTCATACATGAACGAGAATGGAATAAAACAAACATACATACAAAAATAAAATCCATTCAATCACATTCAATATGAACACAACTTCAGGGATTTGGAACAATTTTCGTCCGTTCTATTCGTTCATAAAAACGAAAATTACATAGTGTTCCTCTACTCTACTCTTCTCTATTCATCTATTGTTACTCATCCATCATTATCTTCTTCTACTCTACCACTCTACTAATCTATTACAAATGCAATTTTAAAATCTATCTAAGGGCCGACTCTCTGAGCTCTCTTGCCCTATCCTGAAATCTATCATTTCAAACTTTTAAAACTAACACGTACTCAGTCTTATTACAATAAATACTAACTACTGCCAGATAGAGTCGATACTCCATGTCTGCAGTTTCTTACAGTCCTTAGAGACTTTTCAAACAAGTTACAATTTTCAAATTGCTCAAACAAAATATCTCAACAACCCAAATAAATTCTGAGTTAATGCTCGATTTGAAATTCTGATGTTGCTGAAATGTCATTCTTCTGCCTCCACGTGTGCATTGTTGACCTTGAAGGTGATGCTCCTGCATCACTTTTCTTCATCTTTCAGATTGCAATTCATCCCACCATATCGTTGCATGTCATTTTAATCTGGTGACATCATTTCTCACCTTCTTCTCCTCATCAACATATTCATAGTCGAAATATTTATCCATGGATCTTATCCAATCCAACATTTCTTCAACATCCAAATTTGCTTCATACATTGGGATGTCTATCTTCACTCTAGCTCCCAATTTAACAACCTCTCTCAGCAAGCATTCTTTAGCAACATCTTCCCCTGCAACTTCTTCAACTTCTATTTCTTCACTTTCTGCATCACTGACGTCTCTAGTGTCAGGTTCTCTCCTTTGTGTTGTCTCCATCGCATCCAACCTTGTGCAAAGTTCTCTGATTTCTCTTTCTACAACTCGATTTTCTACATGCGGCTTTGCACGTATTCTAGGAGGAATTGTGCTAACCTTTTATTCACTCACACATAGTACAAATTGAGCTCTTTAGGCTCTGATACCACTTGATGCAGACCCCCCTTCTCTCCTCGGGGCTGCACGACCTCCCAGTCAAGGATCTTCAACTATCTGAGCTGGATTAGCTCCTTGATGCCCTACTGGCCCCAAATTGAATTAAACACAGGCCCTTTTATCACCTTAGGTGTAGGTCAAATGGTACCCATGGGCCCCTTTTCTTAGAACTTTAAAGTCTTGAGATTTCGGGTGTTATCTCCTTCCACTAGTCCCTTTCCACATATCACCTCGGGCTTTGATCTGAGGCTTAACCTCTTGAGCACTTCATAACTTCGGGTTTCAACATTCTTAGCAACAAATACACCCTTTTCGTCTGAACCCTGAATCGCGAACTCACCTGGGCAGATCTACATTTCTCATCTCTCCCATAGCCAACAGATGTCATCTGTTTGTACTCTGGTCTTCGGGAGTTTCGCATGTCTTAACGCTCCTCCTTTGCATTTTCTTCAAAGTACTCTTCCTTCGAAACTTGTGGATCTCCGCCACGTATCCTCTCTAGATCCGACAGTCCAGATCTCTTCTCTCTTCATGAGTTCATGAAAAATGTCCTTTTTCTCTATGCAAGAGTTCCAGAGCTCTACCCTCCTGAATATCCAATCTCCTACCATGTATCCCCTCTTCAACCAATTTTTTTGATTTATTTTGCACTTCATGACTTCGCGAGAATTTCTATCTGCTTGGTGCAAATTGTTCGAAACGGTTCTTCACGAACTCGCTTATCCACTTGCATGTCTCCACCTTCCAACCAATTATTGTGATCTCTTCGTAGGTTCAGACTTCGACCTTTTTCAACCTTCTACACTCCATACCTTATGGTTCACGAATTTCTGAAATAACTCACGACTAACCATCGCACAACTTCTCCCATATCAGACGATCTAGAATGATTTTGCTTCTCCTAGGTGGATCTTGATCGTCACTTTGAAAAACCTTAAAGGGTTCCTCCCTTTTGAATATTTCTCCCACCAAATATTTGAAACTTGTCTTCCTCCAAACTTTTTACTCTTTAAAGGGTTTTCTTCGACACTTAGTTGGACTTTGGATCTATGCACGCCTTGCAACAGATCTTCACACACACTTCGACGAGCAACCTATCGAGTTACTCCTCCTGATTTTTTGGTTCAAAACTCCGTGGATTCACTCCTAGCAGACGATATGCACACTCTACATATAAATTCTATGTTACCTCTCTTGAGCTCTCAGTTGAATTAGACTCTATCAACGCACTCCTTGCGCACAATACGCAGTCCTTGCATAAGCTCGTGGAAGAGAAACAATTGAAAATTATCTAATGTTTCACATATTCATACATTCAACATAATAACTCATGCATTCATCAGTGTAATTAATGCATGCATGAAAACAAAAAATAACAGAGAACATAACATAAACATAAAGCCTACCATTCACTCAAATAGACAAGCAATAGCGACACATGCATTTGGGTCAATATTTCTCTTTTATATTCATCTGAATCTACCTGAGCTATAATAACATTCAACAACTTCTAATTAAATTTCAACAACAACAATACTCAACTAATTCGTATCTACCCTCATGTTCAGTAGCCTCATTTGGGCATACAACACCTCTACTTATACGAGAGGGCTCCTAGGGTTCCCTCCGACTACCTATATTCTCGAAGTAAAAACTAACTACCACTTAAGCACCATTACATTAAAGTCTAAGATTGAAACTCCCAGATCTCACGTGATCATTTCATCTTCCAAGCATTTTGATCTTCTTTAATCATCCATTCAAAAATATTTATAGGAAACACCATTTTTTATAATCTCCACAATAATTCAAAGGGCGCACTAGGGTGCTGAGTTGTCTCTCCATGTGTGTTTTGTTGACGATGCTTCTTCATCATAATGAAAATATGCTACACGAGTCCAGAGAAAAACGTGGGCACCAACAAAAAATGGTTATTGGGCGATCTGGCTTAGGAACTACGTAGTCGTGTTCTGCTTGAAAGGATAAAAACATGTTATCTTCATGGGTTTTGCAGGTTGGTGAGGTGGACCTATTCTAAGTGCACCACATGTTATCCAGTTTCATAACTTTGGTAGGTATTATTGACCAATTGTGACATGACACTTATTACTCTTTGGTGGGGCCACATGTCGTCACCTTATTTGTTGACCACAGAGTCAAGGAGACCACCGAATTCGGAAATTCGGTGTTTGGAGGAAATGTGGGAGGAAGTTGAAAAATCCTCTAAAGCCTCAAGCTCGGGAGCACTGGAGTTCTGAAGCCCCGAAGGAGCAGCTGTTCAGAACTCTGCCAGTTTGGATTTTGGAGGAAATATTGGATGTTGTAGTCAGAAGCCCGAAGCTACGAATAACTACCCTCCAGCAACCTGCCACTTTGGCATTTAGGGAAAACGAGTAATAAAGGAAGGGAAACCTCCAAAGCCTGAAATTTTGGAGCCCCAAAGTTTCCAAGGCTCAGAAACTCCAAATCCATGAAGTTCCCAAGGATTTGAATAATCAAAGGCTCTTTTATTTGATTTCAAATTGAAAGGTTTTTGTTTTTAATAGACATTCATATTAACTAAAGTTAAACTAGTCAATCTAAAGATTCTCAATTCCGTGCAAATAACATTTGTGTCTCGCAAGTTTAAAAAAGAACCTGGGTTGATAGTTAAATGAAGCCCTAAGATAGTTGTATTTCGATCAACATATTTTAGTGTTGTCATTTTTGGTGTCGTTGTCGGGAGACACTAAAAAAATTACGAATCTCTAGTTTACACTGGTCTAGGAAATGCATTTAGGATGAATTAAGGAGAATAGAAACAAGAATATCTCATTAGAAGATCTGCATAGTGTAAGAGCCTAACAAATTGACCATATTAACTTGTGGTGAGTTTCTATATCTCTGAGTTCAAACTCGTAATATTTTAGGATGCATGAATCAAGTAATAGATCCTAGAGAACGTTTATGCGGTCCAGTAAGAGCCACCCAAACATCTAACACCCTGGAAGGAAGAGGTGGAGGAAGTACTTTTGCAAGTGAAAAAAAACCTCCTGTAAAATAAGTATCATAAAATCTAGAGAAAAACTTTGTAACTTATGCTGAATTGAATCCTCCTAAAAACCCTAGTCATAAGAAAGAACCTTATCTTTCATCTTCCTCAGAAGAATTTATAACCTTTGGGGGGGATGTGAAATTTTGGAAGAATCCCTTGTTCATCATGGTTGATGAACATGTAGAAGAAGAGGAAGGATATATTCCACAGAATCTTGTTACATTTGAATTTCCTATTAGGGATATAGAGGGTACAACCCAAATGAAAAATATCCCACCTGCTACTCTACCCCATTTCCATGGGCTCCATAGAGAATACCCATACACATTTCTCTTTGATTTTTATGTCTTGTGTCGTAGTTATGACTATTCATCTGATGCCCAGAAACTAAAATTATTTACATCTACCTTAAAATATTTAGCTTTACATTAGTTCATGGGGTTGGGTGGAAATTTAATATCAATATGGGATGCTACGAGGAAAGCATTTTTTAAGAAATATCAAGGCTACTTCTACGATAGGGATTTATGTGAAGAAATATTTTAAATGGCCAAAAAAGAAGATGAGAGTCTGGAAGACTATGTTGAACGGTTCCAATACAATCTTAGATAGTCCAATCAACATCAATTAGAACCAACTACATTATGGAAACTCTTTCTAAAGGGTATCCAAGATTATTGTTTGGATGTTCTAAACTTAATGGGAGTCAGAGACGTGTCTCCACTTCCATACAATATTATCTACAAGTTATGTAGATGTTATTCAAGAGGCAACAATAAAGGAAAGGGGCCTTGGGAAAACCTCTCAAGAGTTAGGAATTCATCTCGAGGAGTTTTTACCCGAATATAAATTGGGAATTTGTTAGATAATTTTTAAATTGATATACTCAATTATCTCAATTCCCAATTAGACACTACTAAGAAAATAAAAAAGAAACAAGAAGAAGAAACATTACCTTTAGCCTTATTTTTTCCAAGGTTTCATAAGAAACATCCTCATCATGGATATCCCCTATATAGTGTTGAAATATGTGATATTTGTGAATAGAATCATGACACTAAGGATTGTCCTTCACTACCTGGAATAAAATCAGTCTATCAAGGAACTAGTGAAAGAGTTGAGCAACTTTTTCTCATCAATCCAAAATGACCTTGGCCAAATCAACCAGTAGGTATTCCTCCTAATCCTTCCCAGTCTTACAATGCATTCTATGTTAATCAACTACATATGAAAAACCGCTTTGCCTCTTGATATCCACCAACATCATGGTCACAATGGACCCCTCAGGGACAAAACTAAACTTGGCAACAAGTTTGGTGAGGTTCATTTCCTTTTGGAAACATGGCACAACAACTGCAATTGTTTGGATCACAATCCAAACCTCCATTTCAGTAGGGACAACCTCAATTACAACTACCTCCATTTCAACCACCTCAAAGGATAACATATATTCCTTCCCAACCCATTCTTAACCCCAATAATAAAGTAACTCGACACACTTACAATGTTGAGTTTCCAAGCTATCATACTTACCTTATCTCCCTTGTAGACCTTTAGGAAATTCACCTTCGATCAAGGAAGATAATCAATCCTTCTTCACCCATCATTTAGGAACAAGATGATGGGGATAAGACCACAGAGTCGGATAATGCAACTTCTCTTGTCATTTTGGAACAAGCTAATGAGGAAAAATTTGTTGAATTGAATAAAACAATTGATAAACCTTCTTTAGAAAAGAAACTTAATTCTCAAAAAAATCAAAACAGGTTCACGATCCCCCATATCCTAAAATATTAACTATTGAAAAATCTATCAAACAATTTGAATTTGATTTCCTTGGGGAATTGGAAAATGTTTGTGTAATAATTCCTTTATTTCAATCCATAAAGGATGTTTGTATATATGCTAAATTTGTTAGAGAATTGTGTTTGAGGAAACCGGGATGAAAACCAAAGTATCCTCCAATAGTTCAGGTACTTGGTTAGTTAGTTGATTTAATTCTTGGAAACATATTAACTACAAATTGCTCAGATCCAAGACTCCCTATTGTAGATGTGTGCATCAACACCATCTACATCTCAAATACTTTGATATACATAGGAGCTATTATAAACATCATGAATAAATAAACATTGGAAAAATTAAAGTTAAATCATCTTTGTCAAACCCTACCGTCCTTCAGTTAGCATATCGATCCACCATACAATCTAAAGGTATCTTAGAGCATGTATTTATATATCTAGACTCGTGTGAGTATCATGTTGATTTTATGGTTCTACAACCAAAATAAAATTTAGGGGGATACCCTTTAATATTGGGAAGGCCTTGGTTAGCTACCAATGATGCCTTCATTAGGTGTAGATCCAGAAATATCACCATCTCTCAGGGTTCTTCCACAAAGAAATTAACATCGTATACACCAACAAAACCAATCTCTACTCATGAAACACATGTATGGATAGGAAATGAAGATAGTACAACAAATTTTTATGATTGAATCATCCCTTTCCTTCAAGGAAACGATTGAGAATGATATCATCTATGATATCATTAATAATGTTGATTCACCTACCAATCATATCATGCACATGATATAAGAAACCAAATATTTTTCTATGATTCAAAAATAATTTCAATCAATTCTAGCCTATCTATATACTACATCAGAAATACGAAGCATGGATGTAGAAATCCTTCCAAGAAAAACACTCAATATAAACCCTCATCTAGAAGGAACTCAAAAGAAAAATCTTATCGAATTGTTATGTGAGCATGATAAATAATTTGCTTGGGACTACACATATATGAAGGGTATTCATATAAGTTTTTGCACCCATCATATCTATGTACATGACAACTTCCAATAGTAAGTGGGTTTCACCACTTGTTATAATTCCAAAAAATAATGAGAATTGGAGAGTCTGTGT
Source organism: Picea engelmannii (assembly GCA_009831015.1). Lineage (NCBI taxonomy): Eukaryota > Viridiplantae > Streptophyta > Pinopsida > Pinales > Pinaceae > Picea > Picea engelmannii. The sequence continues at coordinate 198,235 of ML799002.1, read as the reverse complement.
GGATTATAGGGATTTGAACAAAGTTATTGCTAAAGACTATTTCCCTTTACCCTTTATTGATCAATTCCTAAACACCTTGGCTGGAAATAAATATTTATGTTTATGTTTTGGCTTCAATGGGTATAACCAAATTTAGTTAGCCCCTGAAGATCAATACAAGACTACTTTAACTTGTCCACGGGGTACTTTTTCATACTGAGTCCTCCTTTTTTGATTGCGTAATTCTCCAACCACATTCCAAAGGGTTGTACATGGAATCTTTTCTGACTTGATCCATGATTGTTTGGAATTCTACATGGATGATTTTATAGTCTATGGAAATACCTTTGATGAAGCAATACAAAATCTAATAAAACTTCTAGAAATATGTCAAGAAATGAGTTTGTGCCTTAGTCATGAGAAATGTCATATAATAATCACAGAAGGTGTTGGCACAGGGGCAGAACCAGGGTTCAACGCTCAAGAGAACACCAACAAAGCCCTAACTATCGACCCTTTCAACAACACCTACGAAGCAGATGAAGTCTCACCTAAGGTAGAGGCAGGGGTGGTTGCAAGACTCAGGTGTCTGCAACCTTAGGTGGGACACAGATATGTGATTATATCATTTACAGAGAACTTAGCATCGATCATTTAATATTTAACCCTTAGTCTACTTCATAGATAACACATAGCATCACGATGTACACTCAGGTCTACAATATTTCAGTATTTAACCATAGTAATCCAGATTGGATCCAGTAGATCAGCACTAAGCATCCTCATATACATCAGATCTAACAATCATATATATCTAAGAAGCACAGAGCATAAGTGGATATATCAAAGCACATAGCATAAACAAAAACACATTGAATCAAAACACAGAGCATAAAACACAGATTTACGTGGTTCACCCCCACCCTGGGGCTATGTCCACAAGATATTCTTCTTTACTATCGTCTTCAATCTGTTACAAGCACAAAGCCTCCAAAACCCTTCTTCGCATAGGACAAAATATTTGTGCAACTTGCTAGATCCTTCTTCCTTGCGTTGCAACACTTAACTTTCTATAGCAACCTCACAGTAACTTGCACCTAGCCTTCCAAGCATTACATAGTTCACACAAAGAACTTATTCAACATCACATAGATGCACTACCAATTGCACTAAGCAATCATATCTACTACTTCTTACATTGCCTATCCTTCTATTTATACATTACAAAAGTGGACCTAAGCATGGGTAAACCCCCGGACCGGCATCCCTTTCCCATTACATTAACCCAAAACCTGAAAAGGGCCAAAAAGTGGACCGAGATCCCATGATCTCTGCTTCGCCCAGCGCTCCATCTTTGACAGGCTATCGAAGTCCAAAAATGATCAAATATGACCAAGTGTTCCTCAAAACTTGGTCAAGGGCCAACAGGCCCCCAACACTCACCTATGACTCGTCCTGAGTCACTCTGGTCTGATCAATTCCGCCTTGAATGCCTCGTGCTTGACTCGAGCTACTTCGACCTGTTGTAGTGTGACAACCTCTTGCTCAATGAACTCCTAGATCACTGCGTCATTTACTGGTCCTTCTAGGCATTGTTCTACGATGATGAAAACCTTTTCAAGCTCGGTTTCCTGGCTTTCAACTTCAGTGAACAGTTGGCATGCCTTTTCTTGGATTGGTTGAAGTCATTGGGAGACTTCCATCACTTTACTTTGTAGCCTGTGTACCTATTTTTGGGTGGTGCGTTGTTTTGGAAATATCTTCATTCTTTTGACTGGGGTCAAGGCCTTCAGTTATGCGTATAGTGTATCTGCATGCTGCTTTGCTTCTTGGAGTTTTGCCTCCAATGCTTGCAACTCTGGATTCTCTATGAGGTTCTCATAAGTCTGGGCACTTCTAGCGCTCAGCTTCTTGTATTCCAAGGCAAAGGTTTTTAATCGGCCAACTACGCTACGGGGAGTTGCCTCCCTTAGGTCTCTTATTTCTTGAGGAGTCTCAGGCACGGTACAAAGTTCCAGATCTGTGATGCGCTGCTAAAGTTGCTGGATTACTTATTCAAGTTGTGCCACCTGCTGTGGGACATGCTATTCAATCTTTACTTATATGACCGTCACAGAGCGAAGTGCTTTGTGAACCCTTTCCTGTACTTCAAGTTGCTCTGCTAGCAACTGGTCCTTGCTCTACTATAACTATGCTTTTTTCTCATTCGACTTTGCTTGCAGTGAAAGCTTTTCCCATTATTCCTTACTCTGTTGTTCTACAAGTGTGATCTGTACTTGTCTCAAATCTTGGGTGGCTTGCACTATGTCTTCTTGAGCTCGTCGAAGGTGAGCTTTGACTTTATCAGCGATCTCGTGTAATTGGGTGGGATCATCACCTGTTCCTACTATTCTAATCATCAAGCGCATAGTAGAAATTGCTCGGCTGGACTGGAGTGACTTATGCACTTCTTGAAGTTCACCCTTGATTTGGCTGAATACCTCCTCCTGCTTCACTTCTTGCTTTTTTGTGATCTCTAGTGAAGCATCATTCAGCGCAGCGATTAAGAAGTCGAAGTCGTCCAGTGTGAGGGTAGTCTTAAACGTAGTCCGGGTGGCCTTAGTTTTTTTTTCGGGATGAGGGATTTGGTGGGGTAATCTTCCTTTTCTTAGAGGGATCCTCCTCCTCTCTACGCGGAGTAACCTCGCCTTTGTTTTTCTCAACTTCTGTGCCACCTAGTTCTTCATCATCACCTCCCTACGCAGGTGAGATTGAACTAGTTTTTGTGGATGTGCTAGGGACATCTTGAACTTCATCATCCTTCTTAGTCTTTCTCGGTCCAGGTGTATCCGACATAGCTTCAGGGCTATCCACGTCAGACATTTCTGCGGGGTCCACTGCAACAAGGAGGTTCGTCGACCATTCCTTGGTAATCTGCTCCAAGTCTTATTCTATCAACTTGTAGTACGACTGAAGCTGTTTTTTGTGCTCATTAGCGCGTGTAGTGATATAGGTGAAGTGGCGATCTGCGCTGAATTTTTTCAAAGGTATAAACCTATGAAGTGTGTTTGGTGTGAGGCATGGTGTATACTAGATTGCATTCTACAATTGGTTGTAATAGGTGTGGAAGATGACATTGGACTGCCACTGCTTGTTCATGTCGCTGGAGTACCACAACGTACAAAACTTTACGGCCAATGGTTCAAAGGGTTCAATCTCCGAAAAAGTGGCACCTTATGGTAGTTCCCACGCGATGAAAGCGATTAGTATGAGAAACCAACTAAGGTGGAACTCATACCCTTGGTCTTGCGCTTCTCTACAATCAAGCTCTAGCTGGTTTACAAGGTACTGAGCCCAGTTCATCTGTAGTCCCTCAACGTACTTCCCTGTGAGGTCAACTACGAATGCAGTCACTTGTGTTGGTTTGTTATTGAGAACTATCTTTCCCACAATCAACTGACAGGCAAGGCACACTGTGACACTTTGGATAGAGGCTACCTTGTAGCCTCACGTGCCTTTCTCGACATCGCCATAAGTTTATTTTATCCTCTGTGCTAGTGCTCGGTCTGAGGTCTTTCTAGGTAAAAATCCTGTGGGTCAAGGCATTGCATATTAAGTCCTGTGATCCAATTGATCAAGGTAGGATCCATAGTGATGCGGCAGTCCAACCATAAGTATCCTTCGTGGTAGCAGGACAACAACAACTTGATGAATGCGTTGACTTCCTGGTGTCTGCCAAAGTGTGGGATATTCATTACATTAAGCAGTGTGGACTGTGCGAGGTTATGGGTCCACGACTACAAGACAATATTAGAATTATTTCCTTTGGTCCTTGTTAAGTACTTATGCAGGGCTAACATGCTGTAAACTTTACGATCTCCAAGGTTAAAATCACTAAATTTTAGTGCTGCGAGCTTATCCTTGGTCAACACAAACTGCGCGCACCCCTTTCAGAAGGTACATGGTGATCAAAGTGTACTCGAAGTCTCGAGGTACAATGTCAAGGTTGATGGAACCTCTTAGAGGTGGTAAGTAAGTAGGTAGAATGCATGGGATAAGATTGGCATTTGCGATGTCATCCTTGTGCTTGGTTCGTTTCTTATCGGTCGGTTAGGATGGACAGGCACGAGAAGTGGAAGGGGACGCTTGGATTCCTCTCGTTGACGATGCTTGGATTCCTGTAGATAATCCTCGCTCCGACATGACTCTCTCAGTCATTAAGTCAATCAAAACTTCTTCAACTACTTTCTCAGCAGCGCTGATCTCGTCTGACATACAAGCTTGGGTCAACTAGCTTGGGTGTGAAATGAATTCAGAGACTACAATGAACGGTATGGGAACAAGGCAATGATCACAAGGTGAAGTAATTTCAAGCTTCGAGCTCAAATTCTCACTTAGAAAAAAGTATTCTTGGTGCGTGGCACGACGTACTAAGTAGGGAAACTTAGCAACGGTCTTCCTGCAACAGGTATGAGGCTGCATTAACTTATGTTCTGTCCGTTATGGCATGGTCAAAAAGTCTAGTGGTGAGCCATAAATGATTTCTGACCCATTCGGAGCGACATTCGAACGGTTATATTGGCTTCCAACGGCTATATTACTTCACCTCGGCGAAGTGGCATATGTTGTTGTTCTGATATCCCGATGAAGCTCCAATTCTGCAAAGTGTCTTGCTGTGAGGTACCCTCTGGGATATTCTGTAATTTTTCAATCTTAGCCTTCTTCTTACTTAGCTTTCTAGCCTTCTTTCCAGTGAGCTTCGTCTCGATGATTCTCTTCCCATTTTGATTCTTATTTTCCTCGGACATAGTCACTTCGTGCTGGTGAGATTATCTCCTAGGGTTTAGGTATATCACTTCTTCTTTGTTTGGGGTAGAAATTTCATCCTTTTGTGTAGCTTTGGCCTTGACATCTGGGCTTCTAGTGTCAGATGGCTTCGAGCTTGTCCTATTCTTCTATCAACTGTGCGATCCTTTTAGTCATGAAATATTTTAACTCTTGTCTTTGCTATTCTAAAACCTCTTCTTCTTCCTTCTTTTTGGCTTGATCTCTTTCAGTCCAAGGTTTTCCGAGTAGCATAGTAAACGGGGCATTGTCCTCAATGAATTTGATAATATCAAAATATTCTTTTGTTGAAGTTCCATTGACTGTCATAGGTATATGAGCGAGTTTTCCACATAACATCATCAGTTTTCGTCTGAATAGTCTTATTCCTCCCAACGAAGGAATCATGGAAGGCTTCCCTATAGCTTCCCAAGTTCTTTCTGGCATAATGTTCACTTGTGTTTCTTCATCAAGAATATAGTCAATGTCGAAGTCCCCTATTCTTGCTTCGACTTGCTCCTTTTCTTTTAAGATCTCTCGTAATCAAACATCTTTATGTTCATTCAGGGTTTCTTTCATCTGTATTAATACTTTATCTGATTCTTGCTAGGTTTCTGCCTTTTCTGGATTTGCCTTATGGTGTTCTTGATATAGATTTATCCTTTCAATCTTAGCGATCATTCTAGGAAAATCCAATACCTAATGGTCCCTAGCTTTGCAACAGAGACAACTATGTCTTCTAACAGGGAATTCCTTAGCTAGATGGCCTGGTTTTTTGCAACTGTAACATAGGATTAATCCTCACTTTCTTTTAAATGATCCCCAACCTCTTATGTACTGCGCAATAGAATTGTGATATCTAACCTGCAGAAAATTCTTTCTAGGATCATGCATCCATTTGTTAGTCCAGACATTCTTTCTATGCATAGGTATAACATATCTATCATTATACTTATCATATCTATTCATATCAAACTTTCTTTCATCTATTAATGCCCTAGTTTTTAAGCTAGGATAAAATCTATCAAACATACCTAGATCCATGCTCTAGAAACAACAAATTTTCTTTTCACTTATCTTACTTATACAGAGCACAAACCTTCAAGATCTAAGAAATTTTGAATATTCTTACCTTTATTAGAGCACAAAGCTTACCGATCTTACCTCTTTTCTACAAATCTGACCTCTTTCTTTCATAAATTTCGACTTTTACTTTTCTTAGAGAACAGAGAGTTCAGATCTCGCTTCTTTTCTTCAGATCTGATCTTCCTTTCTTCAGATATGACCTTATTCCTGGCACAAATATTCACAGGTCGGGTGAAAAGCTGTGCACTAGGGAAACAAATCTATGCACAGAGCTTTATTTTGCACAAAGTTTCTTCTTCCTCAGTTCCCAACAATTACAGTTTCAGGTCCTGGCAACAGAACCATTTGTTGGCACAGGGGCAGACCCAGGGTTCAACGCTAAAGAGTGCACCAACAAAGCCCTAACTATTGGCCCTTTCAGCAACACTTGCGAAGTAGATGAAGTCTCACCCGAGGTAGAGGTAGGGGAGGTTGCAAGACTTAGGTGTCTGCAACCTTAGCTGGGACGTAGATCTATGATTATATCATTTACAGAGAACTTAGCATCGATCATTTAATATTCAACCCTTATTCTACTTCGTAGATAGCACAGAGCATCCTCATACTTAACCATAGTGACCCAGATCAGATCCAGTAGATCAGCACTAAGCATCCTCATACACATCATATCTAACAATCATATATATCTAAAAAGCATAGAGCATAAGTGGATATATCAAAGCACATAGCATAAACAAAAACACATTGAATCAAATCACAGAGCATAACAAAAGATCTTCTTCTTTATTATCGTCTTCAATATGTTACAAGCACAAAGCCTCCCAAACCCTTCTTCGCATAGGCAGAATATCTGCGCAGCTCGCTAGATCCTTCTTCCTTGCGTTACAACACTTAGCTTTCTATAGAAACCTCACAGTAACTTGCACTTAGCCTTGCAAGCCTTACATAGTTCACACATATCACTTATTCAACATCACATAGATGCACTACCAATTGCACTAAGCAATCATATCTACTACTTCTTACATTGCCTTTCTTTCTATTTATACATTACAAAAGTGGGCCTAAGCATGGGTAAACCCATGGGCTGACATCCCTAAAAGGGCCCAAAAGTGGACCGAGATCCCATGATCTTTGCCTCGCCTGACGCTCCAACTTTGACAGGCTGTCGAAGTCCAAAAATGGTCAAATATGACCAAGTGTTCCTCAAAACTTGGTTAAGGGCCAACATAAGGCATAGTTTTAGGACATGATATTGTTAGATTACTAAGAGGGGCGGTGAATCAGTAATAGACCAATCTAATCCTTTTTAACCATAAAATGTAAGTGTTATATCAATGTAGAATTATCATCCAATAGTTTCAGAGTAAATAAATGATAAACAAATGAGAAATCATACAAATACATAGTACACCAGTGTTTTACATGGAAACCCAAAGCGGGAGAAAACCACATGATTTTTTTTCTTATATGTCTTTAAGAATTACATTCATTGGAAGCACCAACTTCCTTTGTTTTCTAGAAGCAACTGGAAGGAGGCTCCAACCCCCTTTTTTCTCAGGATACACCCTAAAGGAAGCTCAACCTCCCCAATTCTCTGGTTACAAGCAAAAGGAGGCTACAACCCCCTATGTTCTCCGGCTACAACCACCTGTACATTCCCTGTCCAACCACCCTAATGTAGAAGTAGAATGATGGAACCATTATCACACTATCGTTATGAGATATACCACTGTAACAACCTATACCACTGACCTGCAACCAACCAACTTGTAACAACCTGTAACAAACAACCTGTAATCAACCTGTACCATAAACAAGTGCATCAACCATGCACCAAACTGTATCTCAACCTGTACCATCAATGAGTGAATCAACCATGCACCAAATATGTACCAATCATGCATCACATACACATAAACTATGACTCATCAATATGTACCAACATCATCAACTATACACCTCATGTATGTGCCAACTCATCAACCACTTGTCTCAACCATGTACCCAACATGTACCTCAACCAAAATCCCTAATCAATTTCATCATCCAAATATTATTTGTAACTCTGTAATAGACCTGGTGTATATGATCACATTCCTGCAAACCTTCCTCAACTTTAACAACAAGAGACTAGCATTTTCATCAAATTTTTCTTTAGTCTCACATGACTA
>ML799002.1:171809-187631 GCA_009831015.1 Picea engelmannii | reverse complement strand
TTAGTATCCTGAGTTAGGGAGAGTAAATCCAGTTATCGTATAAGTCTGCCTGGGATCCCCCTCTCACACGGGGGTTACGCATGAGGTTGCATTCGGGTAAGCTACGGGGAATAACCCTCCGTGGTTTAACTGATTGTGGTGGTCGGATCGTATTATGGGGATCACTTTGAGGTAAATCCAAAATTACTGCGTGGAAGATTCTTAGTTGGTTTCGGGCTTGATACCCTGCCCGTACGTTCGGATCGAACTGTCAACTGTTCCCGTCCAGGGGATGACTGCGAATTGGTAACCTTAGTGGCCATAATCTTTAGGGTCTTACACAAGGTGACGATGATGGGAAGTCTCACTGTACCTGGAACAGACATTGGTCAAACTCACTCGGGCTCCTTGGAGGGTAAATCCACAATTACTGCGTGGAAGCTTGCACCAAGGCGTAAGTCCGTTAAGCAGGTCACCATTGTAACTGTTCCACCCTATCCCCGCCCCTTCTGGACTTGATCACGTGACATTGGATTTCATCACCAACTAGTACGGTCATCAAAAGAAGGTCCTGTTTGCTTGGTTGTGATTCTTAGATTGTATTAGCTATGCTATTTCTTTTACTTAGTGGACCTTAGGTCGAGTCAGTGTTAATGGCATCGAATCTTGGGAGTACCAATGGAGGAACCCCTTCTTCTGGGGAACCTTATACCTTTCCTTCTTTTGGAAAATTTGGTCCTCCATATGTTGCCACATTGAGTCTTCCAGGACTCACTATTGGATTACCAGTTTGGTTGTTCCCCGCTCTGGTGATCCCGAATCCTCTCAATGTTTCAGTTGCACCTAATACTTTGAATGTCAATACACCACCCACACATCAACCTCACGTCGAATTTTCGCCTTCTTCGCCCATCAAGTCTCCTTCCGTTTCTCCTTCTTCGCCTAGTGAAAGCTCTAAAGCAAGTAGCCAGGTTGATCAGAAGAAGAAGAAATGGAAAGAGAAGAAGAAGAAGAGCCCGAAAAAGACTAAGACCCCAACAACATCAGATGTTGGCTCTAAGAAACCAATTACTGTTAATAGTACTGGGAGTGTTGATGAGATCAACAAGATTAAAAGAAACAATCCAAAACCTAAATTCCCTTGCAGCCTTTGTAAGGGTGACCACTTTCTGAGGGATTTCTCCGGTCTTACCCAGGTCTTAGAAATGTGGTCCTCCACGTCATCGGCCTCTGTCAGTCATGTTAGTGTTACCCCGTCAACTAGTGATGTTCAGGTTGGTCAGAAGAAGAAAACTGTCAAGTTCCCTTGCATGTTGTGTAAAGGTAATCATTACTCTCACCTTTGTCCTCGCATGGATGAGGCTTCTTCTCTTTTGGAAAAAATTCAACTTCCAAAAGGTTATCGTAAGATTTCCTCCGACACATCATTGGTTGATGGATTGGTCAATTCGGTTCCATCCCCGGTCAGTCCAGTTGATCAGGTGGTCAATCTAGTTTCCTCCTCGATTGAACCACGAACCCAAGTAGCTGATCCAGTTTCATCATCGATCAGCCCCGCTCTTCATCAAAAGAGTGACACCAAAGTGGTTGATCTGTTTTCATCCTCAGTCAATCCCACTCTCCCGTTAGAGAGTGACACCAAAGTAGTCGATCTGTTTCCACTCGTCGACCCCATTCTTCCCTTGGAGAATGAAACTCAAGTGGTCGATGCAGTTTTGCCATCGATCGATCCCATTCCTCCATTGAACTATGTCAAAGTGACTGATCCAGTCCCTTCCTCGGTCAGTCCCACTCTTCCTCTGAAGAGTGCTAATGTGGTCTATCCAAGTCCAACCAGTGGTTGATCCGATCTAATCATCGGTCGATCCTACTCTCCTTCTAGAGAGTAAACCCGACACTACCCATGTTTTTCTTGTTAATACAGACTCTACCATGCCTGGGGGCATTCCTCCTCCTCCTGTGGAACCCCCCCCAAGTACTGAAGCCATCCTTTTTGATTGGGGTGCGCTAACTGGACCTCATCTTCCCTCTCATGTTCCTTTCCAGATTACAGTTCAGGTTCACGGTCAGGACGTTCCTCAAACGTTGATAGATGAAGGTGCGTCCGTTAGTATTTTGTCTTCTGTTGCTTGGTACGCTTTGGGTTGTCCGCAGCTTGCACCGGTTACACAGAATCTGTTAGCTTTTAACAGAAGAACTAGTCAACCTTTAGGGATCCTTCCTCAGTTTCCTGTAACTTTGGGAGGGAAAATTGTCTTTATCAATGTCATGGTAGTCCAAGACCCCTTGGATTTCACTTTACTCCTTGGGCGGGATTATGTCTATGCTATGAAAGCTCTTGTATCCACCCTTTTCCATGTGATATCTTTCCCTCACGATGGAAGAATTGTGACAATTGATCAACTTTCATTCATCGGACCTGATTGGGTTACCTCCCTAAGTGGTTCCTAAATGCAGACGGTATCGCCCCCGCCGCATGTCAATTATGTGGCGTTGTCTCCCATGACCTCAACTTCCGATGATTTGGACCCGGTAGTTGACATGGTTATCTCTTCGGTAGGATTATTGGATCATGATATCCTTACTCCTATCATGACCCTCAACATGTGTTCCTTCCAGAGTGATCGTCTTCCATCCGATGAAGATCTCTTGGAAGCCATGACCGAGTTTTGTCCCTTGACATGGTATCCTTCCAGAGCGTTATCCTCTTGGAAGACATGATCAAGAAGAGGTCACGAGCATAGTTTCTCTTATCTATGGCAAGCTCATTAAAAAATGAAACAGAGGCCACTAGATTTCATGCTGGGGGCATGTCACGAGCATATTTTTTCTTCTCTGTAGCAAGCTCGTTAAAAAATGAAACAGAGGCCACTAGATTTCATGCTGGGGGAATAACGAGCATAGTTTCCCTTCTCTGTGGCAAGCTCGTTAAAAAATGAAACAGAGGTCACAAGCATAGTTCTTTTCCTATGTCAAGATCATTAAAAAATGAAACAATCACCTCCCTTCAAGTTGAGTCTTTTGCCAGATCTCGTAGATGTCGAGTCGAGTCTTTCATTAGGTCTCATTTTTGAACCTTCATTTCATCCACTTGTATCCTTTTTCTCCATCTAGCACAGAAATAGGTGACAACCTCAAAGTCGGTGAATCAATTGAAGCTTGGGGGGGCATGTCTCCAGCCTTTGATAATCATTCTGGAGTCAAGCCACCATCTTTCAAGATGGGGGCATACTGAGCTTAGTCTTTGTTCTTTCTCATGCTCGTAAATACATGAGAATGAAACCGGGTAAAATTTTATCTCTTTTTCGGACCCGTATGGATACAAACACACGAAAAAAGAACCCCCCTGGAGTCTCCTTTAAACCCTTTTCAGACTCTCTAAATATGAAAAGATTGTCGAGTGATCTTGCTTCCTTTCACACTCGTTAAAAGGTCAGAAAGGGCGTCTTTCAAGCGGTAGTTTAACCCTTTTTCAGTCTCGATGAACTACTGTACAAAAAAGGAACTGAGAGAGTTCTCTTTTAAGTGTTTTTCCAAACTCTATAATCCCAAAAAACATTCAAGTTTTCTGTCTTTGGACTCATTAAAGAAAACATCGACAGGCCCATATGGGAATGAACCCTTACTTCTTCTGGTTCATTAAACAAAGGAAGAGGAACTTACCGAAGGTGAGTTATATCGAGCATGTGTTATCCTCCTCGAGCTCGTTAAATTAAAAAGAGGTACTCATCTATCTGGATGGGGGAAAAATTGAAAGGACCAAGCCAAGAAGTCTCTTGAGAACATCATCCAACACTTCTTAGAGTCGCCCTTGAACACGACACTTTGTCATTTGCACATATCATAATCTGCCGAACCTCTGCACTGAGCCAATCTTTGAGTTTCCTTTCACTCCTTTGGATCACCCAACGCAAGTCACAGTATCCATTTCATAGTCTTGGTCCATGTCATGTTTTGTTTTTCTGCCTCAGTGTTCAAGGGATGTATCCGCCTCGAGAGTCAACCATCCCAAATATCTTGTCTCAAAACCTGTGTCAGTCCATGTCCATTTGATTTGCCAATTACATCCCCATGTTCGTTTCACGTCGTTGATGGGGGATATGTCAAGGCCCTCCCTCGACGAGTCTATTCCTGTCGACTTCAACACATTATCCGAGAATTAGACTTAGAAACTAATTAGTACTTTGGGACCTGCATGCCTCAATGGCAGGCCTCCTCACATTCGACAGTGGGTTTACATCATTGACCTCTGATCGAATGATTCCACGAATGTTCAACTTCAGCTCATCTATTCACGTTCGATGGGATGTATTGAGGTACCTTGGGAATCATTGACTTTAATGGTGATCTCCCTTGCACTTGTTAACGGTTTACCTCATTGACCGGTAATCAAGTGGTTTCTGCCATGTTCGACATCAGGACATCTATTCACATGGTCAGATTCGTACCATATTGGGATTGATAAGAAGACCCTGGGTTGAGTAATTCACTTTGATATATGCTTTTCCCAGGTTGCGAAGGAGTATTTATTGGACAAGGACACATATACTGTCACATATATCCACTTTGTATTGGTCGTGGCTATGTCTTGTCATCTCGTAGATCCACTGTGTATTCTTCGTGGCTACGAGAAATCCGAGTCATCAGAGTATAGATCCACATTGTATCTTCGGTGGCTATACCTTTTTCATCAATACAATTATGGATCTGCAGTGTATTTTATGGCAGCCATATCTCGCAAGTCTTGATCACCCAAGCATAGGTATGCCTGCCTTGGGTTTTGAAATATGTCATGATATTTGTTGGATGTTTGTGTGTAGCTTCCATCAGGTTCTACGAGTCTATACCCTTGCTTGAGAGTCTACAAAGTATTTCAGTCATCAATTCCTATATTCTAACTTCATACTTTGGGGGGCAATCTGTTACACATCAAAATTACTCACTTTGATAGTGTCTCAAGTGTCGTCATTACAAAGGTTGAAAGTGTCGCATTTTACTCACAAGGTCGCAAGTGTCGCATGTTGCTCACAAGTGTCTCAAGAAATCATACTGCCATGATGCCTATGTCGTGCCTATAATGACATGAGAAGGACACTTGAAACACCTCAAACATCTGATTTGGAAGAGGAGAAATGAGTCAACAAGCTTGCAAACCTTTTGCCACCTGAAAGCACCTCAAAAACTGAGTTTTGGAGAGGAGCGCTCCCCCTTACACTATCCCGGAGCGTCGACGCTCCCCCTTACACTGTCAGGGAGCGTTATAACGCTCCCCTGGCCCTTTTGAGGGAGCGTTATAGATTTTGAGAGTGCTGGCACCCCCTAAAGCTTACTAGGGAGCGTTGCAATGCTCTGATGGCCCTTTTGAGGGAGCGCTACCTATTCTGGGAAGTTGTTAAGCTGTTGAAATGAATGGGGGAAGCATCTTTTCATTCTTGGAAGGCAGTTGGATTCGAATCCCTAGTCCAGCCATGATCCTAGGGCAGATCCTCAACTGAAGGAGGAAAATCCTCAACTTCCCCAAGGATATCTCAAGTGGTTGAAGCCTCTCCAAGGCTATATAAGCAAGCTTTCTAATGGTGAAAGAGGATTGCAAAATAGAGAATGTCAAACTTATGATCTCATAAGTGAGGAATGCAAAATAGAGAATGTCAAACTTATGATCTCATAAGTGAGGACTGGAAATGAAGAATTGCACCAAACTTATGATCTCATAAGTGGTGTTGGAACATAGCTGATTGGGGGAGGAAGAATTGAATATATGAAACTTATGATCTTGGAGGAAACTGACAGTCAGCCAAAGGAGAGTGATCAGTGAAGCTGTTGTTATCCAGTTTGTGGATCTTTCAGGCAAGGGTTAGACGAAGAGGACTTGATGAAGCTGTCGCATTTGCATCTACGATTGTAAGTACTATTGTCGTTATTCTCATTAATATGACATGCTTGGCCTGTTTCTTTCTAGTTTGTGTCTGATATCACATGAACTTATCATTTATTGATAGATATGTTTTCAAGCTAATGTCAATAGAGTAGGAAGTGGTCGTATCTTGTTTTGTCCACAGACCTCAGCGAGGAGCAAAAGGATTGGAGCGCAACTCGGAGCGTGCAAGGACAAACGTTGATTAAAAGGTACTTCTGTTATCCTCCCTTCTCATGCATTAGTTTAGATAGATCTGAAAGGAAGTCAGTGTCCACGTTAAGCATTTTTCTGTCTAGGGTTAAGGTCAAGCCTTAGAGGTGATCTACCTGTCCGCAGGGAGATTTTCCTACAACAGGAGTTATAGCAAAAGTGGCATACCTTGTTGAATTCTGGTTTATTCTAGAGAGCTAACATTTAGAGCATGCCCCACATGGAATATTTGGTGTATGTATATGAAAATGGTACACATAATACTATAGACTATAATCTAACCAATAAATTTGGTCTTACTTAATTTGGATCTATTATGAAGAAGTTATGACGTTTTTACCCGAAACACATGTTTTAGACTAGTTTCAGGACTAGCCACAAACCCTATTTTCCACGGAGTGTGACTCCAAAAATACAACGACCCATAAGATGCAATTTTTATCACAGATACTTGGATATTTTTCCTCAACGACCTCCCAATTTCACAGTCTGAATCATTCTAGAAAAACAATTATTGTAAAAGTGGTGAGATGACCTATAAATAACATACCTTAGAAAGCATCATCAAAAGAATTTATCCTCCCTTGAATTTCAGCCTTATTTACTTCACCTTCCCTTTGAAATTCAAATTAGATATCCTTTGGTTACCTTAGTCACTTTTAGATATTAAATATTTTGAAGTGTGATTAAAAATGAGAGACCCTTGCCTCTTATTTATACTTTCATGTAGCTTCCTCAAGGGGTTACCTTCTAACCATCTTAACCCACTTTCCTTACTTTAGGGCTAACCCAGTTCTAACCACTTGTCCACATAGTAATTTCTCCATTAAATTTATTATTTAAATAGTTTATTTTGTATCCTCTTTGACTTATAGTACACTCATCACTTCACTTTATTATTTAAATTACCTTCTAACCATCTTAACCCACTTTCCTTATTTTAGGGCTAATCCACTTCTAACCACTTGTCCACTTAGTAATTTCTCCATTAAATTTATTATTTAAATAATTATTTTGTATCCACTTTGACTTATAGTACACTCATCACTTCACTTTATTATTTAAATAATTTATTCTTTGCAACCACTTTGACTACTTTGACCTTTTGGGGCTTCTAGATGACTCACAAGGTTCTCCAAATTCACATGGCCACAACTCTCTAACCGTGAGGAGTTATGTGGCATTCCACATACCACTAGAAATGGAATGACATGTACTATCCATATAGAATATTCTTGACTACAAATATATCAAAACTCGTACCATTATCCATCAAACAAACTTGGGTCCATTACCTAAACCTTTGTGCTACCGAAATTTTCTACCAGACTTTTTTCAAGGGTTGACATCAATGATAACCAACCCAATTAATCAATAATATCAACCTTTGGAATTGATGGAAACACTATGATGAAATACTGAATTCATATCACTCAATCTCCCCCTGTGACCATCTCTCCCCCTAGAACCATGCCTCTGTGCTCTTTCTCCAATAATTTACCTTTTCATCTGATAAATCTCTCCCCCTTTGTCATCAATGGAAAATGTATCTTTCCATCTGGGGCTACTCCCCCTGAATGAAATCTTCCTGAAATTGATCTCCCAACCTGAACTATCCTCTTTATGGTGCTTGCTCGTGTAAATCTAAGACATATAATATAAGAATTCAATAACATTCATTTTGGAGTAGAAATTACTCCAAGTCTCTGGTGAAGATACTCAAAAGATTCTCTTGGAAGAGGTTTTGTAAAGATTTCTTCCACTTGTTTTTTTGTGTCCACATACTCAAGTATGATGTTCTTCTCTGCAACTTGTTCATGTAGAAAGTGATACTTGATTGGAATGTTCTTCATCTTGGAGTGCATCACCGGGTTCTATAAAATATTGATGGCACTTGTATTATCACAATAGATTGGAATGGGCTCATCATACTCAACCTGTATATCTGTCAGAGTTTGTTTCATCCATAGAACCTATGTACAACATGTTGCTGCTGCAATATAATTTTCTTCGACTGTAGATAAGGATACTGATGATTGTTTCTTGATTAGCCATGATACTAAACACTCACACAAGTAGAACTTTGCTCCACTGGTGCTTCATCAATCATCAATGCAACCTTCTCAATATACATCTGTGTAGGCAATAAGTGATAGATCCTTTCCTTTTGGATACCATAATCCAAACTCTTATGTTCCTTTGAGATATATGGAAATCCTCTTCATTCCTAATACATATGATTCCTTTGGTGCTGCTTGAAATCATGCCACATGTCCAACTGCCTTCATTACATATGGTCTGGATGTTGTTACATATGGTAAGCTAACAATCATTGACCTATATTACCTCTGGTCTATACAATTTTAATCATCATCTTTGCTCAACTTGTAACTAGTTTGCATAGGAGTGATAAATGGTTTTCAATCTTTCATTCCGAACCTCTTTAGCATTTCTATGATATACTTAGTTTGAGAAATAAAAATTCCTCGGTTTCTTTGATGTATCTGAAGACCCTGAAAGAAGGATAGTTCTCTGAGTAATGACATTTCAAATTCATTATACATATTCTTTGCAAATTTCTGGCTTAACCTTGATGTAGAGGTTGTTGTCTGCACTTCATTTTCTTGAACCCTTGTTTATATTTTGCTTCTTCTTCGTAAAGTTGTTCCACTGACTCATTTTCTTCTTATTTTAAGTCTCGTCCACTTGTTTCATCAATTGTTACATTGATGCTTTCCAAAAATTTGTTCAACCTCAAATTGTAACACTTGTATGCTTTCCTTGTAACCAATAAGTACTCATTTTTCTACACGAGAGTCAATCTTTCCCATTCTTCCATCTTCTCTTTTGATGTAACATTTTCTTCCAAATACTCTAAAGTGCTTCACATTTGTTGGTCTTCCTTTTCATAGCTCATAGGGAGTTTTTTCATTGTTGTTTTTGAGCATTACTCTGTTTTGAATGTGAACTATTGTATGCACTGCATGTGTCCAGAAATATCTGTCAATTTAGAATCCATTAGGATTGTTCAAACCATTTCTTGTGTAATTTTCATCCATTATGATAATGTTCCTTTGTCTCTGAACCAATCTATGAATCCATGCTCTCATCCACTGTCATATATCTGTCCAAACCTACTAAGTTTTCTTACAAATCCATCTCTATCCATATTGTCCAAGACTCTACTGCACAACTATCCATAATGTTGACCCATTTATCACTATACTATCATAAAGTCTTTACTACTACAACTGATTGTACTTCAACTAACTGGCTGCTCTAGATCTGTCTACTCAAACTTTGCAAACTTCTTGAAGGATGGTTCTTTTTTCTATCACAACTACCGCATAGACTCTCCATGTCTAATATTCATATTGCCCAAGAGTCTCTAAGCCGGATGGATCAGAACAATTCCTGCTCTGATGTGTATTCATCATCATCTTCATTGGTAGATTCATCATTTCTATGAGCTCTAAATTCTTTCTTTCTGTATGTGGATTCATCTTTCACTATAATGCCCGAAAGTACAATCTCTTGAACCTGTTCCTTATTTACATATCCTTCTTATATTTTAGTTGTTTTCTAAACCTTTATGTATTTGAAATATTTCTTTGTCTCTGTAGAGTTTTCTTCATCTCATTTTATTGCCAATCTTGCGATCTCTGGGACCTGGTCTTTTTTCCTCCGTTCTTCGTGTTTTCTTATCAATACTTTCTTATATCTAATATCAATTTTCTCTTCCATGGAAGTATCGATCATGCTTCTACAATCACTATCTATGTGTCCATAGTTATGACATTTGTAACATTCAATGTTGCGTGGGGCCACATAGACATTTCTTGCTTGAACATTTCTTTTGTAATCCCTGTAATCTGCAACCTTATGTCCAAAATTAATACAATAAAAACAATGATCATAAAATAAATTTGCATACCTGGGAGTGAGTGAGTGATCTTCTTTGTGGTGTAGTCCTTATGAATTTATTCCTTGACTGATCATGATCAAGATTGAATCTTCTTTGTGGCTTGAACATGGATGGTCTTCTTGAAGATGTATCTTCAATAGTTTTCTTAGATTCTGGTTGACCATGATTCCTTCCTTTGAGTACTTCTGCATAACTCTTTCTATTTTCTTCATTCTTCTTTTCTAGCAAACTATAGTGCTTCTCTTCATTCTCTATAACTGATGTGGATGTTTCTGTCTCTTTAACATTCTTGTTGAGCTTGACGATTTTTCTTCTCAATGTGAAAACTTCTTCTTCAATCTTCTCAACCTCTTCTTCTTTCTTCTTCAAGTCCTTTTTCTTCTTGACCAAACTCTGCCTCAAGATGCTTTAGATCGTTAGTTCTTTCCTTAAGATGATCTGCCAATATCTTCTCTCTCATTTTTGCTTCTTCCTTTTGTGCTGCTATGTTAGCTTCCAAATACCGCTTTTGATATTCAATATTTTCTTCGATCTTTATGGCTTCTTCTAGATAAGTTCTTAAGTTATCAATGACCTGTTGGGATTCTTCAAAAATGTGAACACTTTTCTTTTGTTTCATCAATTATTTCTTGAGTGACTTGTTTTCTTCTCTTACTTCATCTAAATCACTAATCAATTATGCTTCATAATCATTTTCCTTTTCAATTAGTTTTTCTGTCTCATTTCCTTCATGGAATTCTATTTTAAGATATCCACGTTTTTCACAATTAAAGAAAAACAACATACCTCTAGTGATTATGTACTCTTCATCTTCTAAATCTGTTCGACATAGTGAACATAATTATTCTTGATCTATATCTGCATCTTCTTTGGCATTTTCTAAATTTTTGATGGGTGAAGAATATATGTCATGTAACTTATCCCAAAGTTCTTTGGCTGATGAAAATTTACCAACCTTTTCTCTTACTGGATTAGGTAATCCTTCCCAGATGAAATGCATTGCTATTTTGTTATTCTTCTTCAATTCCTTCTTGGCTGCAGTCTTTTCCCTTTTTGAACTATCATATCCTGTAATGACTGATAGCCAAATATAATACCCCTATTCCTATAAAAACACTTTCGTCCTTCGACTCCATAGCTCATACTTTAAACCATTCTAACCATTAAACAATGGTACTCCATTCTCAGAATAATCCATGATCTCCTTCCAGTGGTTAAACTATTTCTTGAAGGAACCATTTCTGATTCCAATTGTTGGATTACTGAGAGGGGGGGGTGAATCAGTAATAGAGAAATCTAATCCTTGTTAACCAAAAAATGCAAGTGTTATATCAATATAGCATTATCATCCAATAGTTGTAGATTAAATAAACAATGAACTAATGATAAATCATACACATACATAGTACACCAGTGTTTTTACGTGGAAATCCAAAGAGGGAGAAAACCACCAAATTCTTTTTCTTATATGTCTTTAGAATTACATTCACTGGAAGCACCAAATTCCTTTTTTTTCTAGCTGCAACTGGAAGGAGGCTCCAAGCCCCTATTTTCTCAGGCTACAACCTGAAGGAAGCTCCAACTCCCCAATTCTCTGGATACAACCAGAAAGAGGCCACAACCCCCTATGTTCTCTGTCTACAACCGGAAGGTGGCCACAACCACTTGTCCTTGCCCCATCCAACCACCCTAATGTAGAAGTAGAATGATGGAACCACTATCACACTATCACTGTGAGATATACCACTGTAACAACCTATACCACTGACCTGCAACCAACGAACCTGTAACAACCTATACCAAACAACCTTTAATCAACCTGTACCATAAACAAGTGCATCAACCATGCACCAACCTGTACATCAACCGATATCCTCAACGAGTGCATCAACCATGCACTAAATATGTACCAATCATGCATCAAATACACGTAAACTATGACTCATCAATATGTACGAACATCATCAACTGTACACCTCATGTATGTGCCAACTCATCAACTACTTGTATCAACCATGTACCCAACATGTAACTCAATCAAAATCCCTCATCAATTTCATCATCCAAATCTGATTTGTAACTCTGTAATAGACCTGGTGTATATGATCACATACCTGCAAACCTTTCTTAACTTTAACAACAAGAGACTAGCATTTTCATCAAACTTTACTTTAGTCTCACATGACTAATTTTGGATTGGTCAACAACCCTAACATGAAATAATCATAACTATGTACATATAATGAATAAAGATCTAAAAATGGTACAAAATGTTCTTCAGTGTCTTTTATTCAATTCCTCTAGATTTCACTACTTGGAACCTCTCAAAAAGGGAGTTATAGAAAAAATGGCATACCTTGTTGAATTATGGCTTATTCTAGAGAGCTAACTTGTAAATCTTTCCCTGCATGAAATATTTTTTGTATGGATTTTAAAATGGTACAAATAATACTAAATATTATACTCTAACCAATACATTTGGTATTATTGAATTTGGATCTATTATGAATAAGTTATGACATTTTTACCTGAAACACATGTTTTAGACTAGTTTCAAGACTAGCCACAAACCCTATTTTCCACAGAGTGTAACTCCAAAAATAAAATGACCCACAAGCTGAAATTTTTATCACAACTACTTGGATATGTTTCCACAACAGAATCCCAATTTTACGATCTGACTCACTCTAGAAAAAAAATCTATTGCAAAAATGGTGAGATGACCCGTAAATAACATACCTTAGAAAACATCATCAAAATAATTTATCCTCCCTTGAATTTTGACCTTCTTTACTCCACCTTCCCTCTGAAATTCAGGTTCGATATCCTTTGGCTACCTCATTCACTTGTAGATATTCAATATGCTCAAGTGTTATTAAAAATGAGAGACCCTTGCCTCTTATTTATATTTTCATGTAGCTTCCTCAAGGGGTTACCTTGTAACCATCTTAACCCACTTTCCTTATTTTAGGGCTAACCCACTTCTAACCACTTGTACACTTAGTAATTTCTCCATTAACTTTATTATTTAAATAATTTATTTTGTATCTAGTTTGACATATAGTAAACTCATCACTTCACTTTATTATTTAAATTACCTTCTAACCATCTTAACCCACTTTCCTTATTTTAGGGCTAACCCACTTCTAACCACTTATCCACTTAGTAATTTCTCCATTAACTTTATTGTTTAAATAATTTCTTTTGTATCCACTTTGAATTATAGTACACTCATTACTTCAATTTATTATTTAAATGATTTCTTCTTTGCAACCACTTTGACTACTTTGACCTTTTGGGGCTTCTAGATGACTCATGAGGGTTCTCCAACTTCACATGGCCATAACTCTCTAACCCTGAGGAGTTATGCGACGTTCCACATACCAGTGGAAATGAAATGAGATGTACTATCCATATAGAGTAGTCTTTCCTAAAAATATATCAAAACTCATACCATTATCCATGAAACAAACTTGGGTCCATTACCCAAACTTTTGTTCTACCATAATTTGCTACCATAATTTTTTCAAGGGTTGACATCAATGAAAACCAACCCAATTACTCAACATATATTTCTCCCAATGATATCTAAGTTTACCCAACAAAAACTGAAGTAATCACAAAACTTCCAAATCCAATAAATAAAAAATATGTAAGAAGTTTCTTAGGTCATGCAATGTATTATCCTAGATTCATAGAAAATTTTACCAAAATAGAATCACCTCTATTCATGTTACTCTCAAAGGATGTTCAGTTTCTTTGGAATAATTCCTTTCAAACAACATTTGAAACATTAAAATAAAAATTATTTGTAGCACCTATGTTAAGAGGACCCAATTGGTATTTACCATTTCACATTTCAATAGATGCTTCAGATACATCCATTGGAGCTATACTTCGACAACAATAAGAACACATACCATATGCAATTTACTATACTAGTAAAAACCTTTATTTGACAAAGTTAAATTACACTTTAACGAAGAAATAATTCCTTGTTGTTGTCCATGTAATCAACAAATTTCAACATTACATCATTGATTACCTAGCATTTGTACAAACTTATCATGATGCCATTAGATACCTTATAAATAAACTAGGCACCAAACTAGATACCTTATAAATAAACTTGTTTCTATTGCAGGAATATGATATCACCATTTGTGATAGACTTGGAAGAGAGAATGTTGTAGCATGATTGTTTTCTGGACTAAATGTTGAATGGAGTAATGATCCGGTAGTAGATGTTTTTCCTCACGAACATTTATTTTCATTATTTGTTCACTTACCTTGGTTTGCATAAATTTCCAATTACTTAGGTATAGGGAATATTCCACAACATTTTTTCCCAAGAGAGAAACAAAAAATTATCCAACAAAGTGTTATGTATTCTTGGATCCAAGGACAAATCTTTCGAACATGACCTGATTACATCATTCGACGTTGTTTTCAAGAGGATGGAGATATTTTATATTCGGAAGGCTTGTCATGATGATCCATGTGGAGGGAATTTTGCGAATGAAAGGAATGATTATAAACTCCAAAGGTTAGGGTTCTATTGTCCAACCATTTTCAAAGACACCAAAAATATGTCTAAAATTGCGACATTTGTCAAAGGATGGGAAAATTTGTACAAACATATTAAATGCCATTGCAAAATCAAGTGTTAACTGAACCTTTTGAGAAATGGTCCCTTGACTTTTTCAGACCCATCAATCCACCATCGAGAAAAAAGACATACATTCTTGTTTGCATGGATTATGTAACAAAGTGGGTTGAAGCAAAGGCTCTTCCGAGAGCTACTGAGAAAATAGTGACATAATTTATATATGAAGATATATTTGTTCTGTTTAGGGTACCAAGATAAATATTCACTGATCAAGGGACTCAGTTCACTTATAAACTCATACAGTAAAAATAAATATCATATTCGACACAAAACCTCAATGCCATATCATTTGCAGGCCAGTGGCCATGTTGAGGTAACCAACAAAGTCTTGGAGACTATTTTGACGAAGACAGTACAACTTCATCAGAGAGATTGGGTCGATAGACTAAATGAAGAATTATGGGATTACCGAAAAACGTGGCACAACACACATGGATTTACCCCTTACGAGCTATTTTACGGTAAGCAAGCTATCTTTCCAAGTGAATTTGAGGTCAAAACGTTATGCATAGAATTACAAAATAACATGGATCTTATGGAGGTTCAAAAACATCATTTGAATAAAATTAATGAGCTTGATTAATTGTGTCAATATGCCATTCAACAAATTGATATTATTCAACGTCAAAGAGCTAAATGACATGATCAATTAATTAAGAAAAAGAAATTTCGTGAACGATATTGGGAACTCTTGTTTGATTATCGATACCATGATTTTAAAGGAAAGTTTTGCATAATATGGTTGGGAACTTACGAAATAGATAGTTTCTATCCTAATGGTTCAGTTAAGATTTACAAAATTGACGAGAATAAAACTCCATTGTTGGTGAATAAAGATCCATGGCTGACATTTTTTTTTTTTTTGACGAAAACGGTTATGTTGCATTAATTGACACTCTGGCCTGCCAGAATCAGAAAGTTACAAATTTGAAGAAGGTTGGTGACCTCTAATAGTGCTGCCAACATTCTTGTGAATGTATTGGGAGACCATTCCCCTCTGCTCCTTGATCTAATTCGAGAATATGACAAGGGATGCATACATGAGTAAATTCTCACAAACTGTGAGCATAGCAAAAGACAGAAGCAAAGCATTAAATTGAGGGGGCTGAAATTTTCCCCTTA
>ML799002.1:92604-163405 GCA_009831015.1 Picea engelmannii | reverse complement strand
CTTTTGAGGCACAATTAAAGCAAGTTTTGTCTAAAAACTAGTGTAACTGGCGGACAAAACTTGAGAAAAAAAAAAAAAGAGAGAAGAAAAATAAAAGAAAAAAGAAAGAAAACATATTCTTTGTCTAAATTGTAGGTCATCAGTAAGCAAAGATATTTACAGACCTTGAATTTTCATTATAACCATATTATGAAGTTGTCAAGAAGATCAAAGGAATTTTAGATGCTCTTTCATTTTTAATTTAAATAGATTCAAGAATTCTATCTTCCTCCATTATATACAAAAAATCAAGGAGTCTAGAGTTATATGCAAGAGGATTTTCATTCATTTGGTTGCTCAAGAAATTTTCATATAAACATAGGCTATAGTCAGTAGTAATATTTTCAGAAAAAGGCACTAATAATCATCTATGCTTACAAGAATTGGTGAAGACAAAGTTCAAATTGATTATATGTTTTGAGTTCGCTTGAAGAAAAAAAGGTAACTCTTATTTCTATTCTTGATTTTGTTTTATAAACTTGAAGAAATAGGAATAACTCCATATATCTAATTTACATTTACTCTTGCACCATCCATGTTATCAAATTCCATCATCCTAACTTTGTCCATAAGCAATTTCATCTAGCTTTGATTATCATTCCATCTACTTTTCTTGTCTAATATTTCACTTAGTTTCAACTGATTCTGTTCATAAACATTACCTTACCTTATTCATAAAATCTTTAACAAAACTCTGTTTATAGACCTTATTTTCCTTTGACCCTATTTTCATCTATCCTTTCTATATTAGCATTATGTTCATAAATCCTACTATGTCCATAAACCCTACTTCACTTTGTTAATAATTTTATTTTTCTCCATCCTTAGCCTATATTAAAATCATGTTTTGTCACTCTGTTCATAATCACCTGGAAAATTTGTTCATAAAAACCTTTTTATCTCATTCAACTCCAATACAAAATTTATAAGGTTCCTTTACATTTGTCCATAAACAAATAAATGGAGGCTACTAAAACATGAAACATTACACAAACAAAGGTTTTCGAGCTACATAATTCAACCTTTGATTACAAAATATTATGGAAACCCTATCTCAATTCTAACCCGGGAAAAGTTTTTGAACTTGTGTCAATTTTGAAAAATATGACACATATTATATGAATCAAAGTGGTTCATAACTAGTAGCTAGTTCGAAATATCCCTCCAAATATTATATATAAACCTACACTACAAAACATCATTGCTACGAAGTGACATTTGGTAGCATGTACATGAATAATTATTAATGAAAATGGGTATTTGAGTGTCTAGCTATCGGGATGTGGTTGTAATCATCAAACCAAAATCAGATTTGGTGTGTATTACTAAGTAAACAAGGGTCATATTTCATAAATTACTATTTCAAACAATTTGGACACAAAATGGGAGGAGCTCATAATAGGTTGGAACCTGATAAAACTTATATTGCTTGATAAATCCCTTAGGAATTAAGTGTTATTTTTTCCCAAGCCGGATGGTTGGCATTTGTAGAACATTTTCAAGGGTCCAATGTAGCAATTTCTATGGAATTTGCATAGAGATTTAATGGTGAAGTTGATATGACTTAGGGGTTACATTTCATGTTAGTGAAGAGTCAATCAAAAAATATATATGATTGAGGATTGAAGGAGAGTGTTGGGTGAAGCATTGCAAGCTTCCATAGGATGACTGGTCAAAGTTTGTAAGTATTCCCTTTAAAATCTATGAGGTTCAAAGAAAAGACATCCATAGGGAATTGTTAGACGATCGTTGGAAAAATGTATCTCTCATTGTACAAAATTTCATCACTTGTGATGGTCACTTTAGTGTTATTCTACATTATCACATATGTATTTTATTACATTTGAAGAAAGATAATACTTTGAATCTACCATTATTATAGTTAAAATACTTGAATATGCTCAAGTCATACCAATGACAAGCACAAGCATCGAGGGTTTTTCATGTTGGGTTTATAGATTTGTTATTTAGAGATGAGATGGAAAGGTCAGATAGAAATTGACAAGGATTCCTTAGCTAGATTAGAAGAAAATTATGGGCATGAATATTTCCCTACTAGGAAAAATCCACACAATCCAAAAGCAAGATATTGAAAAATCAACACAGTGGTGATGCTATGAAATTAGAACCATCTTGTAGAAAAATTAAAACAAATGTAAAAGTGTCTAGGACTCAAACTCGAGCCCACATAATTCATTTAGTCATTTCCTTAAATAATTCCAAAGAAGAATTTAGCAATATTAATGAAAATTTTAAGGAATTCAGTGAAGTAAAAAGCACCAAGAAAATTGGAATTAAAAGTTCAAAGGAATCAGACTATGCAGCAGAATCTGACAAGGGTTATACACCAAGAATAATTTTCATGGAAGAAGAGAAATATAAACCAACATAGGAAATAGAGGATAGTTTATTTGAAGCAATTGAATTAAGGGGGCAGCATATGGATTGCAATAAAACAAAGGGTTTGAAACCAAAAGAAACATGTGACAATAAAGCTATGAAAGATGATTTTTCAAAAACACCTATCCATAATTCAAAAGAAAATGTAGCAGGAAAAAGAAAGGATATAATCCATCAATAAAGAATGAGAAAAGAACAAAATAAGAAATTCATAGGTAAGAGTCCTACGTTTCCTATTATTAAAGAATACAATATTGGCTATTTGAATACTTTAAGGGAAAACATGAAGTTAAATATGTAAAATATGAAATTGAAGGGGAAGTTTAAGAAGTTAATGTTGGAACACTGAGAGGGGGGGTGAATCAATATGAGAAATTTATTGTCACTTTTAACCACAATATGTAATCATTAAATTCATTATAAGTATATCATCAATATATCATGAACAATATAAATCAACATAGCATAATAGACATCCATAGAAACACAATACACTAGAATTTACATGGAAATCCAAATGGGAGAAAACCAAAACATGTTTTTCTTATATATAAAAAGAATACATTTATTGGAAGCACCAAATTCCCAATTCTCCAGCTACAACTGGAAGAAGGCTATGACCCCCTATTCTTAGGATCTAACCTAAATGAAGCTACAAATCCTTGAATTCTATGGCTCCAACCAGAAGGAGGCTACACCCCCTTGATTCTTAAGCTCCAACCTGAAGGAAGCTCCAACTCTCTGTGTTCTCTAGCACCAACCAAAAGGAGGATACAACCCCATTTCCTTTCCCCATCCTTTCGCCTTTAAATACAAGTGTATACCAAACCATCAATACCACAAGCATTTCCACTATCACTGTCACTGTCACTGTCACTATCACTGCCACTGTTTCATCAACCTGTAACCTGTCACATCAAGTTGTTACTCTATCCAACCTTTCAATGTCTCTGTCTCATCACCATGTAACTGATCTTCAACCAACTAGAACATGTACCATACCATGCATCAACTATGTACCAACATATATGCGTCAATCATGAATAATAAGATATACCAACTACAACATCAATGATAAGTATCCATGTACCATATGTCAAACATGAATACAACATTTATCGTATACCATAGAATCAATAAAGTATAGATATGTGCCATATCATCAATGAAGAACCAATGCATGCCCCTCATGCATATGCCAACATACATCATCTCAAAGATATGAAACATAAAAACCATGCTACATATTGAACCAAATATACCAGAATACCTTAATAAATCATGTATCTAAGATGTACCTCAATCATGTGTCAAACCCACATCGATATGCCATCTATGCCTCAATCATACACCCCATCATAATCAATCATAACCTTCAAAAAAGGTACACAAACATACCAGTACCTCTGTAGCTAACCTGAAACATTGAATGTTGACCTATAAGTTATCTTATGTCTTCAGGGAGTTGGTACTAGCATTTCCCCCAAAATTTTCTTGTCCTCACGGGACTAAGACATGCTTTCTCGTGAGGCCTCGACTAGCAACTATACTACAACCTGCAGGGGTGCCTCACAGAACACTGGTAGTTTGAATCGCAGGGGAAAACCAAGCTAGGGTTTCCTCAGTGAAATTCGCTCTCCTATACAACCCCAAAACTCTTGCACTTCTCACTTGTCGCTACCTCACATTTTACTGTCACAAACTTGTCAAATAGATCACTATTTTACTAGAATATATTCAATCGAATAAGTGAGTGAATTTAATTGTGAATGACTCCTTGAGATGTATTTATACTTTTTATAGGTAACCTATTTCCTTAATATTAGGGGATTCTTAACTTTCTTGTTACAACGATGTTACCCTTGCATTAAAGACTTGTAACCAACTAGGGGTTTCTTGACTATTCTTTGGGGCTTCTAACTTCGCAAGGCCATAAATCCCTAACTGTGAGGAACTACATGACATACCACATATCACCATAAATGAAATGATGAGGAATATCCATCCATGAGTGAGTTACATGCATTCACATTTCCCTTCATGGCATGTTTTCTTGATCAAATTTGGGTTCCATAACCATACCGTTGGGGATACTATACTTTTTCAAGGGTTGACATCAATGAAAACCAATATTTCAACAATATACCCCTTTGGCATTGATCGAAACATTGATGGAATGTGAATACTCATTCTCCTTCTCATGCTCCCCCTATGACCATTTCTTCCCCTGTCTTCATGCATCTCCCCTTGTTCCCATGCATCAATTCTTTCTCTTCATTTCCATGCATTTGTTATTCTCTCTCCCCCTTTGAAATCAATTGAAAAGGGTAATTATCCTTGGGTATTCTCCCCTTATCTACAATCCTCCGCTTTCTCTTCATGGTGCTTCCTCGTGTAAGTCTTTGATGTATATGAAAATCATTCAAAATATTCTTTACTTGTATTCTTCAAGTCTTTTGCATCTCCCCCCTGTCTTACTATGTCTGATTCCATTTGGATCATTGTGGGGAAGAAAATACTCCAAGTTTCTGTCAAATATACTTAAAAGTCTCCCTTGGAAGAGGTTTGGTGAAGATATCTGTAATCTGCTCTTTTTTCCCAAGGTATTCTAGCTTGATGTTCTTCTCTATAGTTGGTTCCCGTAGAAAGTGATACTTCATTGAAATGTGTTTTTTCTTATAATGCATCACTAGATTCTTGGAGATACCAATGGAACTGGTGTTATCATAGAGTATTGAATTTGGCTCATCATATTCCACCTGTATATCCTGTAAGGTCTGCTTCATCCAGAAAACTTGAGTGTGACATGATGTCGATGCAATATATTCTTCCTTTGTTGAGGAAAACAATATTGATGATTGTTTCTTTCTTATCCATGATACTAGACACTCACCTAAGTATAAATATGCTCCACTTGTACTTATTCTATCATCAATGCTACTTTCCCAATCTGCATCTATGTAGGCTACCAAAGACATATCATTCCATTTTGGATTCCATAATCCAAACTCTTCTCTTTTTCTTTGAGATATATGAATATTATCTTTACTTCCATAACATTTGTTTCGTTTGGTGCTTCTTGAAATCTCATAACCTATCCAACTGCTTTCATCACATTTGGTCTTGACACTGTCACATATAGTAAGCTACCAATCATCGATTTGTATATTCTCTGATCTGCATCCTTAAAATAATAATCCTTACTTAACTTGCAATTGGTTTGCATACGAGTACTCACAGGTTTGAAATCTTCCATTCCAAACTTCTTTAGAATTTCTCTAATATACTTGGTTTGATAGATGAAAATACCTTTATCATGTTCACATATCTGTAATCCCAAAAAGAAATTCAACTCACCAAGAAAAGACATTTAGAACTCATTCTGCATATCTATAGCAAAATTCTTACTCATCTTGTCATCATCGATTCCGAAGATGATATCGTCTACATAAACTTCAATTATTAATATACTGTCTCAATCCACTTTTATGTAGATATTGTTGTCTACATTGCCCTTCCTGAATCCTTGTTGTTGTAGATACATGTCCAATCTTGAATACCATTCTTTGGGGGCCTGCTTGAGTCCATACAACATTTTTTTCAACCTGCAAACGTAGTATTCCATTTCTGACAGTAGAAATACTTCTGGTTGTTTGATGTAGACCTCTTATTCTAATTCTCCATTAAGAAAAGTTGACTTAACATCCATATGATATACCTTGATTCTTTTGGAACATGCATAGGATAAGATCAATCTGATTGCTTCCATCTTGACAACTAGGGAAAAGGTCTCTTCAAAATATATACCTTCAATCTGAGTGTATCCTTTGCATATTAACCTTTCTCTGTTGTTGGTTACCTATCCATCCTCATTTTGTTTGTTTAATAAAACCCACTTTGTACCAATCATGTTCTTGTTCTTCGATCTTGGAACCAGTTCCCATGTGTCAATATTCTCTATCTGATCCAATTCTTCATCCATAGCCTTGATCTAGTGTTCATCTTTGTTTCCCTCTTCAAAACTGCTTGGTTCAACTATAGATAACAATTCTAAGTGTTGTTGTTTTGGTGAAAGTATTCTTCTTTTGGTTTCAACTCCTGCATCTTTATTCTCAATAATAAGATCTAGTGGATAATTTTTCTATACTCGTCGGATAGGTGTCTTAGAAGGAATTTGTTTCCCATCTCCTTCTTGTTCTACTTCTAGTTTCTCTTCTTCATTTGATTCTTCTACTTCTTCTTATTTCAAATCTTCCTTTTCATCCCTCACTTCTGAATCTTTTCTTCCTTCTTTTCCCTTTTGTACATTAGTCTCATCAATCATTAAATTGATTCTTTCCATGATTTTGTTGAGTCTTGGATTGAAGCATTTGTATGCTTTGTTTTTTTTTTAATACCCAACTAGTATGCCCTTATTTGCCCGGGATTCAAATTTTCCAAGCCTTCCATCTTCTCTTTTGATATAACATTTTCTTCCAAATACTCTAAAATGCTTCATATTCGTCAGTATTCCTT
Organism: Picea engelmannii; assembly: GCA_009831015.1. Taxonomy (NCBI): domain Eukaryota; kingdom Viridiplantae; phylum Streptophyta; class Pinopsida; order Pinales; family Pinaceae; genus Picea; species Picea engelmannii. The sequence continues at coordinate 156,451 of ML799002.1, read as the reverse complement.
TCCATCACTCGTAGGGAGTCTTATCACTATTACTTTTGAGCATTCCTTTGTTCAGGATGTGGACTGATGTCTGTACTTCTTGTACCCAAAATATTTCACTCAACTTAGAATCTATCAACATGGTTCTGGCCATTTCTTGTACTATTATGTTCTTCCTTTTGACAACTCCATTTTGATGAAGTGTCCTAGCTGCTGAGAACTATCTTTCTATTCCATGTTCACCACAGAAGTATGTGAATTCCTTTGATGTAAATTATCCTCCATTGTCTAATCTCAAACACTTGATTTTCGATTCCATCTCAGTCTCAACCATATCTTTATATATCTTGAAGAGTTCAAATGCCTTTGAATTCTTCCTGAGAAACAGAACTGCAGTCATTCTTGTGTAGTCATCAACTAGTAGCATGAAGTATTGTTTTCCATTTAATCCCTTTGTTCTTGTAGGTCCACATAGGCCAGTGTGTACAATATCTAATGGTTTTGTCGTGGAGTACTCTTTTTCTTTGAACTTATTCCTGGTTTTTTTCCTTGTAGACAATGCTCACATAGAGTGTTTGTTGGCTTCAATATATCTATCACTTCTTTCACTTCTTCCTTCCTACTAATTTTGATAAGGTTATCAAAGTTTATGTGACCCATTCTTCTGTTCTAGAGAGAACTTTCATTTTCCTTTCCAATTTCATTCAATACATATATGTTGTTTGGAGTTCTTCTAGACGTAGCCACCAACTTTCCTGATCCTTATTTCCTTATCTCATATTTTTTAGAGTCAAACAAAATTGTGTGTCCTTGATCACATATTTTACTTACACTTAGAAGATTGTGCTTCATATCTTGACTAGTAGGACATTTTTTGCCTTTTCATCTTTGCTTCCAAGCTTCATTGTCCCTCTTCCTATGATTATAACTGAGTTATCATTTCCAAATGAAAATGATCCATCTCATTCCTTCTTTAGTGTCATAAACCTGTTCTTGTCACCTATCATATGCTTTGAACAACCATTGTCAACATATCACCAATTTTCTTGTGTTGAGCTTGTAAAGAAAGCGACAATTAATCAGTGTTGAATTGATCTTTCTTCCTTCTCCATATCATTTGTGGTTCTTATTTTTGACTGTTGGTATTATGCTTTGGTTCCCTTGGAGGAACAGTCATTCTACAATATTTCACCACATGTCCAAAATTGTTACACTTGTAGCATTCTATCTCATTACTTAGTGAGTCAAAATTGCTGTGATTTCTGTTTTTTGCTTCATGTGACTTTCTGAGATAATTGTTTTTTGAATGTCCTTCTTAGTTACTTCTTTTATTTGCATAGGCTCTACAGTTTGTATCTTTTTGAACAAAATTTTGAAAAGAATAGCATAAACCAAGAAAAGTAGTTTGATACCTAGATGTAGGAGATATTTTGAATGGTGTTGTTCTTATAAATCTTTCTTCTTCTTGAGATGTCGCTGATTGTTGGTTCTATGTTCTGAATATTCTAGGTGGTCCATTTCTTATGTGATTTTCTTCTCGAGTACCTCTGACTATTTATGCATAGGTGATTTGTTCTTCTTCCTGTTATATTGTCTTGGAGCTTGAGCCTTTCTCGGCCTACATCTAGTTGTATCCTAGTCTGGACCTATCATAGTATGGATTTTGACTACTGATGATCTCATCCAATATTTTCGTGCTATTATGCTTTTGAAGATATTTTCTTAGAGTGACTATTTACACTTCCAATCTTTTAATCATATTCTCCTTTTCTTCTAATTGACCTCTGAGTGTTTCTTCAATCCTTTTTTTTTCTTCTACTTGGATATTTAACTTCATGATTATATGATCGACTTCTTTTGAGTTGGAATTTTGAGATCCTTCTTTCTTCTTTAACTCTTCCTTGAGTGACTCAATTTTGTTTCTTTCTTTCCCTAGTTCTTCTTAGGCACTGATTAATTATGCTCTGAGATTGAATTCACCTTCTTCTTTGGAATATTCAAAATATTCTTTATCATCTTATACTACCATGAAGAGTACTCTTTCTGAATCATTTTCACTATCATCATCCTCATCTGATGAATAGTTGTTTTCCTTTGTGTAGAGACTTTTCTTAAAGAATTTATTTTTGTTCCTTCTCTTGTCTCCCTTTTAATTTTTTTTCTTCTTAGGATCTTCTTCTTCATCACTACCTTTATTCCTAGCATAAGTAAATTTAGAAGAAAAATGACCAATACCATCACAATTAAAATATTTCAATGGAAGCATACCTTTGTACTTGTTGGTTCCCCTTTTTAACTTCCTTACGAAGTTTACCACTTCTTCATCTTCCTCTAAATTTTCGTTGCAATTGTAATCAGGTTTTGACATTTTCATTTTTTTCTTCTTCCTCATCTTGTATTCTTTGAACGATGCTTCCTTTGTGACTATGTTCTTTTGTTATATCCTCATTTCATAAACTATGAATATTCCATATAGCTCATCCATGCTCAAAATGTCAATATTTGTTCTTTCTTCTAGGGCTGATATCTTAGGATGAAATCTTATAGGTAGAGATCTTAGAACTTTTTGAATGACCACTAACTCATCAAATTCTTCTCCCATTCCTATGATAATGTTCATAGTTTCATAAAATCATAGAAATTAGGCTATGATGTCTTCATCTTCCTTCATCTTCATTTGCTCAAATTTATATCTAAGGGTTTGAATCTTAGCTCCCTTTACTTTGGTGTCTCCTTCGTAAATATTTTGAAGTTTATCCCAAATATCCTTTGCAGTCTTGCAATGCATAACTTTGACAAATACCGAATCATCCAGACTACTCAAAATGGTGCCTTTATCTTTTTATTTTTTTTTCACTAAGTTTCTTTCCATATTTTTCAATTGGGGGAGTGGTCGGTGTAGCATATCCATCTACTTTTGACTGCCAAACATCAAATCCTGTTCCTTTAAAAAGGTTTCCATCCTTTTATTCCAAAAGGCATATTTTTATCCATCAAACCTTAGTGCTCCAATCTTAGTGTATTACATGATCTCCTTCCAGTGGTTAAACTGCTTCTTGAAGGACCTTCTCTGATACCAATTGTTGGAATACTGAGCGTGCACGCCGGGGGGGGGTGAATTAGTATGAGCACTTTATTATCACTTTTAATCACAATATGTAATCATTAAATTCATCAGTAGTATATCATAAATATATCATGAGAAATATAAATCAATAGAGCATAATAGACATGCACATAAACACAGTACACCATAATTTACATGGAAACCAAAATGGGAGAAAACCAAATAATGATTTTCATATATATCAAAAGAATACATTCATTGGAAGCACCAACTTCCCAATTCTCTAACTACAACTGGAAGGAGGCTATGACCCCCTCTTCTCAGGATCCAACCTGAAGGAAGCTACAACTCCCTGAATTCTTTGGCTCCAACCAAAAGGACTATAACCCCTTGATTCTCAGGTTCCAACCTAAAGGGAGCTCCAACTCCTTTTGTTCTTCGCCACCAACTGCAAGGAGGCTACAAACCCCTTTGCTTTTTCCGTCCTTCCACCCTGAAATATAAGTGTAGAAAAAACTGTCACTACCACAAACATTGCCACTATCATTGTCACATCAACCTGTAACCTGTCACATCAACTTGTCACTCTGTCCGGCCTGTCATTGTCTCTGTCTCATCACCCTGTAACTAATCATCAACCAACTTGAACATGTTCCATACCATGCATCAACTGTGTACCAACATATATGCATCAATCATGAACAATAAGATATACCAACTAAAACATCAATGATAAGTATTCAATCATGTACCATATGTCAAACATGAATACAACTTGTACCATATACCATAGCATCAATCAAGTATAGACCTATTCCATATCATTAATGAACAACCAATGCATGTCCCCCATGCATATGCTAACATAAATCAAGTGTATACCTCAACCATGAAAAATCATATCAAATATATGAACCATAAAAACCATGCTATATGTTGAACCAAATCTACTAGAATACCTTACTCAATCATGTGTCAAACCCTCATCAATATGTCACATATTCCTCAATCATACACCCCATCATAGTCAATAATAAACTTCACTACAAGTGCACAAACATACCAATACCTCTGTAACTGACTTGAAACATTGAAATGCTAACATGTAAGTTATCTTCTGTCTTCAGGGACCTAGTACTAGAATTTCCCCCAAATTTGTCTTGTCCTCACGGGACTAAGACATCCTATCTCTTGGGGCCTTGTGTGATAGGTATACTGCAACCCACGGGGTTGCCTCATGTGACACTATTGGTATGACCTATGGGGGCCGAAAAAACTAGGGTTTCCTCAAGGAACTTCACTCTCCCATGCAACCTTGAAACTCCTACACTTCTCACTCATCGCTACGTCAAATTTCATCGTCGCAAACTTGCCAAATAGATCACTAGTTCAGTAGAATATGTTCAATAGAATAAGTGAGTGAATGTACTTTTGAATGACTCCTTGAGGTGCATTTATACTTTTTCTAGGTAACCTCTTTCCTTAATCTTAGGGGCTTCTTAACTTTCTTGTTAAAACCACTTTACCCTTTTATTAAATACTTGAAACCAATTAGGGGTTTCTTTACCATTCTTCGGGGATTGTAATATAACAAGGCCATAAATCCCTAACCGCGAGGAACTAAGTGGCATACCATATATCATATAAAATGACATGATGAGGACTATCCATCCATGAGTGATTTACCTGCATTCACACTGTGCTTCATGGCCTTTTTCCTTGATCAACTTCAGGTTCCATAAACATACCATTGGGGCTAGCAGACTTCTTCAAGGGTTGACATAAATGAAGACCATATTTCAATAGTTAAAACAAGAAAGAGATAATATAATAGAAACTGAAACCAATGAAATACCATTAAAAAAGGTTGATGAGGAGGACATGGAAAATGTCGAAAAATTCATAAACACCATTTTGGATGATATTTTGACAAACACCTATTCATTTCTCCAACTCAGGACTGACTTACCTGGGTGGAGAAATCAGGATGAGTTATTTGATATAGGTTTCATCAACAGAGAAATACATAAACAAATTATTAAAAAACTCAAGAAGAAGTGGTTTTCCCTCTATCTCACTCAAGAGAATAGATGGAAAAGAAAGATGGGTATGTACAACAATAGACTGCAGAGATAGAAAATAAGATTTAAGATGCTTGTTCTCTAGGGCCAGAGGGATTGATCTATAGAGATCATCCTCGAATACATCATATCTACCTAGATGATATATGGAGACAATTCAATATTAAACAATTAGCAAATGGAAGAATTCATAATATTGTAACTCCCAAATATTTTGTACCATCTTTTCTCCAGGTGGAAGATCATGACAAAAACTTTCTTTGTGAATTATACTTGTTTAATTTTGTGATACCATACCATACCTGTTGGAATACAAACCCTTTTTTGGGGGCATGTTCAACTTACAGATTTTACTTCTTTCATTTATGGTCTAGTACAATGGAGGGCTGCACATGACTCTTATAATTAGGTAGAATTCAATTCAATTTTAATAGTAAGGAAAGAATTCCCCATGCATGGTGTAATTATTGAGATTTATCAGGACTTGCTACAAGATCTAGGGGACTCTCAAAGAGTCAAAATGCATAGACAATATGCCATCACCAATAACCAAAAGTTTCACAAGGTCATTCATTGCAAACCTTATTGTCTTCTCATGACATTTGGAACACACTTCTAAAATTATTTAAGGAATAAAATCCCTATTGGTTATCCACATTTTGAGCTTTCTTTTTCTAGAGTTGCTCTATACATTAATTCCATGAAGAGGCATGGGAACCAATGGTTGGGAATCAGATTTAACTTCCCATTAATATGGTTTCAAACTCAACAATATAGGGCCATATTTCAATGGAAGAACATGGAGGAGATAGATCTTTGGAGACAGGTTGACAGAAACTTGGGTTTTTATCCTAGGACATCTTTTGGGAACCCAAATTACAACTGGATAACAATACACCTTGGGGTTTCCGAGGATGAGCATGAGGTTTCATGAGGCCATGCAAATGACTTGGAAGGGGGGGAATGTTAGGACCAATAATTGATACCTTTTTTACTTTATTTTTATAATGTTTTGAACCACTAAAATCCTAATTAATCCTTATACATGACCATTTCTTACCCATCCTAGCCATTTAGCATACAAAGGTAATATGGATTCAGTTTCTTATATTTTTCTTTTTTATATAATAACTTTTTTTTTGTTAGCTAAATATCCCTAACTTGCAGGATTGACCTTTGGCTGAGGTGCCACAACCCAAGGGCATCTAAGTCGTCAAAATCACCCGAGGATCGCACCCAACCTGGACTGCACCAACCATTAACATGGATGGATTTGAGGTGTTCCCATAGGTTTAGAGCTGGTGAATTCACTTACAAAGTGCCTTAACAATGGACTCCCTCACCAAATTATCTACACCATGGGGACAAAATCTTGGAAATTTATATAATAAAATTAGAATACATTTATGATATTTTTTCTTTTAATAAATATAAAGGGTGCTAACCATGAATTTCAAAGAAATGGTTCAAACATATTATAGGTCGTATATTCCAAATGGAACATTTCTTGAAGGGTTTTCAGAGTTTAATGGAAGTGATATTTAAGGAAATCAAGTCAACTTTAGCATGGAACAACTGAACAAGGGTGCAGAGGGAATATAGAAGACAACTCAATCTTACTTATGGATTCCCATGAATTTCTCCCTTGAAATTCATGGGTTGTTGACATATTTTACATTTGAGGCTATACATACCATTTAGAAACACATTTTAGTGTTTATGGACAACAATTATCCATCCTTATCTTGAGAAAAATTGTAAGTGAAAATATTTGGGTTTGATTCCCAAATGTATCTATAAAATCTAAGTTGCATTTTGATAGTAGTTAACCAAAAAATAGAAAAGAAAAAACTATATTTTGAAGTGTGAGTACTGTTGTAATCATTTTGTGATCATATTTGGGAGTTCTACAATATAGATAAATATGCTTTTCTAGTGTCAATTCGGAACTGTGAATAAGTGTTGTAGAAACTGTATTTTTGTTGTACCTAGTTGAAGAAGGGCCCACTTGAAATAGGTACTTTCTATTTGATTTACATAGTTAGATTTATAATTTAGTCATGTACTATGTTCTTCAACATATATACTATGTTTTATTTTAAATTGCAGATTTCATTTTTTTTTTGTGTACATGTTTTAAATGGTAGCTACCATATTACCTTGTTTACTTCATTTGATGCTTTATTTTGCAAAATAGAGTTATAATTTTGAATGAAAAGATTATAATTTCAGGTCTCACTCCTAGAGACTTATTGGGAACCATAAAAACCCATGAAGAGGGTAGCCATCATTTAGATTAAAATAATCAAAACAGTTCTTTTATTTGATTTCAAATTGAAAGATTTTTGTTTTAATAGACATTCATATTAACTCAATATAAACTAGTCAATCTAAAGATTCTCAATTCCACGAAATCACCAATTGTGTCTTGCAAGTTTCAAAAAGAACCTTGGGTTGATAGATAAATTAATCCCCAAGATAGTTGTATTTTGATCAAAATATTTTAGTGTTGTCAAATTTGTTCACTAGGGATCTCTTCCAGTTAGAGAAACAAATTACATTAAAATAAGTGTTTTCTTGTGAAATCAAACTTTTAAAATTAGATGAATAAATTGAACAATAATTTCCATAAAATACCTACATCCCAGGCCTAATTTCTATCTAATTATGCATGGGAAGTGAATGAAGGTGGTGCACAACCTCTCTAACTACCATTAGGTACCCCCTCACCACTAGATGATGGGGTCCCTATGAAAGTAAAAAAAAATATTATTAACTATTGGGCCCTTCATTTTAATGGACAACAAGGTGGTGCAAACTTAGTAGAATATAGAGATATGATCTTCAGTACCTGGAGTGAAGGACAATAGTAGTAGTAAATATTATCAAAGATAGCATGAGACAGAAACTAGGATATCAAGCATGAATATATCAACTAGTTTGTAAAGGAAGAATTTAAATTGAACTGCATTTTTTGATTTTGAGTGAGTCCACTCACCTATAGGAATTATTCTATAAAATCAAAGTCCTCAACCTATTTGGAGGTTGTATTTTAGTGGGAAAGTGGATATTAGATATCATGTTATGTTTTGGAGCTATATTATTTTTCCCTAGTGAATGAATGATTGTTATGTAAAGATGTATTATATTGTGGTGGTATGATGTGAAAATTATAAATATTTAGAGCACAAATGACATATATTACATATTCTTATTTCTAAAATAAATAGAATTGCAAACACAATAGATAGTATGAAAAAAAATATCATACCTTTATTGATATGGAAGCAATGTTCACTTGCCTATTCAAGGGGGAAACCTACAATATAGTAGAGATCAAATTACAAATGATTTCCAAGACATATTTTACAATGCTTATACATATTTATATAGTATGTTCTATCCCCTAAGAACATTATAAATAAGGTACTTTATAATGTTGGATTACTGATAGGGGCGATGATGTAATGTTCTTGACTTGGATAGTCTAGGAAATGATGCTAATGTGTGTGTAGGATCAAAGGTTTAGAGCATATAAATGATCATACAAATAATAAACGTGACAAAGGACTGCAAAGTTTGTATTATGATATCTCCGTGGATTACAAAATGGCCGAATGCGGCTAAATAAACTGACAATACTTGACTAGATCAACAGACAAAGGATCTTAGCCAGAATACAAATAAGCAACTGTGGCTGAATAAAATAACAACACTCGGCTAGATCAAAAGACAAAAGGATCTTAGCCGGAATACAAATAAGCAACTAAAAGATAATACCCGAATATGGGAGCACTGCGGAATCAATGAAGAATGATGGAAGACCTGAATGATCTTCTCGGTGACTAGGGTGTGTCTTTCAACACCAAAATAAACCAATTGGTGTCTTCCTCCTGGAATACACTAAACTATTTCTCCTGAGATGCGCCTCGTCTCCTCAATGACAAGTCATAATATGCATAATGATGAATTAGGTCGTTGACCCTTCCTTTATAAATTTCCAAAACCCTAAATCATGTTGAAACCCTAATTCACTGTTGATTTCCAAAACCCTAAATCATGCTAAAACCCTAATTCGATGTTGACTTCCAAAACCCTAAATCACTACTGACACCCTAATTCATTGTTGACTTCTATTTTTAGCTCATAATGACTTAAAAGTTCTTTTAACCCTTTTTATCTCAATGCCACTTTCTAAATATAACACATGTGACTGGAGTGACCTATAGTAACCCTGTTTACCCCTCTTTGGCCCTAGCTATAGTCTAACGGGGCAGTTTAGACGATTAAACCTCCTCTTCTGGAGATCCTATTTGGAAAGAGACATTACAGTCCTCCCTTCCTAAAATTCCTTGTCCTCAAGCAATACCAGTCCAGGGTGCTGCAACACCCGCTCTCTCTCCCAAGTAGCGTCCTCTACTGGAAGCCCTCTCCATATGATAAAACACTCTCTGATGACCCTGCTCCTTAGTTTCCACTCCCGGAACTCCAAAACCTCTTCCAGAACTAACTCCAACTGTCCCACCTCATCCATTGGGGGAAGCTCCTCTGATGAGTTAATGAATTGTCCCATTTCCTTTTTGAGGCAAGACACATGGAACACACTATGAATCTTGCTCCCCTCTGGAAGCTCTAGCTCGTAAGCAAACTCACCTACTCGGTGCATGATCCTGTAAGGACCATAAAATCTAGGCTTGAGCTTCTCGGCCCCACTCTTCTTCAGAGATGACTATCTGTAGGGTTGGAGTCTCAAGAAAACTAAATCTCCAACCTCAAAGCTGCGCTCTATCCAGTGTCTGTCCGCACTTATCTTTTGTCAGTTTTGGGCCGTATGCAGTTTCTCTTTCAACAACTTGAGAATCTCCTGACTCTCTATGATCCAATCCTTGGCCTTGGGAGCTCTGCTCTCCGTGAAGACCAAGTCTACCAAAGTGGGAGCATCATATCCATACAATGCTCAAAAGGGTGTCATACCAATGGACATGTGGAAGGTGGTGTTGTAGCAATGTTCTCCTAAATGTAACCACTTTACCCACGTTCTCTATTGTCCTCCTACATAGTTCCTCAAATACCCTTCAACCCACTTGTTGACAATCTCGGTCTACCCATGTGTTTGAGGGTGATAGCTGGTGCTAGGTGTCAACTTTGTCCCCACCAACCGAAACAACTCTCTCCAAAATGTCCCTATGAACTGACTGTCCCTGTCACTGACGATGTTCTTTGGCAACCCATGAAGTCTGAAGACCTCCCTGAAGAAAAGATCGGCTACCTAAACTACACTGTACTCTGTCGGTATGGCGTAGAAGTGAGAAAATGTGGTCAATCTATCGACCACTACATAGATACAGTACTTACCTTCCCATTACCTTGGGTAGACCAGTGATGAAGTCCATAGATAAACTCTCCCATTTCTGCTCTAGAATGGGGAGTGGCTGAAGTAGCCCTGCTGGAAGAGCATGTGCTGACTTGTTCTACTGGAAAGTCACACACTCACTGACGTGTCTCATAATGTCTTGTTTGAGGCCCTTCCATGAGAACGTCTCTCTGATCTGTCTATAGGTTTGAAAAACCCCTGATGTCCTGCTAGAGGTGAATCATGAACTGCGGTGAGGATGTTCTTCTTAAGCCTTGAAACTGGCACCAAGTAGACTCTATCCTTGTAAAATATGACATCGTCAATGAACCTATACTGGTCATCCTGTATCTTCCCATCCATCACCTCACAAGCGAACTTGTTCTTGGAAAATTCCACTAACAAGTGGGATTTCCAATCTGCTGAAATATCCATCAAAGAACATGTCGTAGGTCTCCTCGATAGTGCATCGGCCACAATCTTCTTCTTCCCCTTGACATACTCTATGTCAAAGTCTAGAGCCTGTACCTTCATCACCCATTTCTGTTAGCGCTCACTGAGGTCCTTCTGCTCAAGGAAATACTTCAAACTATTGTGATCGGTCTTGACCACAAATTTGTTGCCCACCAAATATTGTCTGAACTTGGTCAAGGTATGCATGATTGCCAACATTTCCTTGTCATAAATGGAGTACAACTTATCAGGTTGAATAAGCTTCTGGCTCTCGAATACAATGGGGTGTCCTCCCTGCATCAAAACTACACTGATCCCTTCGTTGGATGCATCACATTCTAGTACAAATGGCAGGGTGAAGTCTAGTAGTGCCAACACTGGACAAGTGCCCATGACTTCCTTCATGTGATCAAAGGATTCCTGTGATTTCTCGATCCATATGAAGGCCCCATTCTTGGTAATATATGTCAACAATGCTCCAAGATAAGAAAAACCTCGGAGGAACCACATGTAATAGCTACACAGCCCGAAGAAGCTCCTCAATTCTGTCACGTTCTTGGGCATTGGCCAATCCAGAATGGCCCTTATCTTCTCTTGGTGCACCTATACCCCCTTTGCACTGATTATGTGACCTAATTAAATCAACTCTATCATACCTAACTCGCACTTGGACTCTTTGGAATATAATGAATGTGCCTCCATGATTCTCAATACCTCATCTAGGTGCCTCATATGCTCTTGCCATGATCGGCTATAGATCAAGATGTCGTCGAAGAAAACCAAGACTGATTTCCTTAAATAATCCTTGAATATATGGTTCATGCAAGACTGGAATGTAGTGGGTGCATTGGTTAGCCCAAATGGAATAACCAGGAACTCGAAGTGTCCAAAATGACATCGAAATGTTGTCTTCTCTATGTCCTGCTCTCGGATGTTGATCTAATGATATCCAAAGTGTAGATCAATTTTTGAGAAGAAAACTGCCCCATGCAGTTCATCCATCAACTCGTCAATGCGTAAGATAGGGTATCGGTTATTTATGGTTTTCTTCTTCAAGTCTCGATAATCAATGCACATCCTAATGGTGCCATCCTTCTTTAGAACTATGACAACTGAAGAAGCATATGGGTTGCTGCTTGGTCTGATGTGTCCCATCGCCAACAATTCCTTGATTGCCTTCTCTATCTCATCCTTGAGCCTCCTAGGATGACGATAGGGGGGGGGTTATTATAGGTTTGGCCCCCTCCTCCAACTCAATGGTGTGCTCAAACCCCCTATCAAGTGGTCTCCTTGGTGGAATTGCCTCAAAAACCTATTGATGTCGTCCCAATAAATTGATCTATGTATGGTATTGTTGTCGGCCTTCCGAATTTTTCTGAGTAGTGATCAAGAATTATGTGGCATATGATACCTCCCCATGTCTAAATATCCTCTCCATCCTCTTGGATGAAACTCTCCTGGGTGCTCCTGTCGAAATACCTCTTAGAACAACCTTCTTCCCATCCTGATCTCTGAATCCCATTTCCAAGTTTTGGTAGTTGGTAGTGATTTTTCCCAAGGTAATCATCCACTGAACTCCTAACACCACATCTTTGTTTGATAGGTCAACCACATAAAATGTGCCTCTCACTGTGTAGTTGCCTAACTTCATCTCTAAGTTTGGAACTCTATCTAGACACTCCACTGTGTGGCCATCTGCCACCGCAACATCAAACCCCTCAAACTCCTCTGTCTGAAGTGCCCGTCTCGATACTAGTGAAGCGTCAATGAAGTTGTGGGTGGCCCCACCATCTATCAAGGTGATTACCCATTGCCCCTAGATAATCCCTCTAATATGGAGGGTATCATACCTGGGAACACCAGAAAGGGTCGCTATGACACCTCCCTTTGCTGGTTTCCTCCTATTAGCCAGTTCTAGCAGTTGTGGGACTACTGGAGGATGGGCTCTTGCCGGTGTCAGTGGTCTACAGGGAAGTTGCTTCTCTGTTGGTGCTGAATCCTCCTCTAAACTAGTGGATCCACTGTCCTGCTCCTCCTCCTCACTGTCCACGCTATCTGTTGCTACCTCAATATAATGAATCTCTCCTTTGCCCATGCACCTTTGGCCTAGGACCCAGAGATCTTTGCAGCTGAAGCAAAGCTTCTTCCTCATAAGCTCTCACCTAGTCTCATCATCCAACTTCTCCTTTCCCTTCCATTCTCTCTGGAATGGCTTCCTATGTTGATCCCTCTGGGGCACAAATGGTTTGGAGAAATTTTTAGTTTTTGGCACTGATTCTGCCAAATCTCGAGTGTGAAGGATGGCATACTGCAAAGTGGGAGGCCTATATGCCTTCACCCATCCTCTCAAAGGCTCTATGAGTCCTTCTGTGAATAGCATGATCAACCTGGGCTCTAATATATCTGTCACTGCAACGACAACTTGCTAAAAATCTATGATGAATGCCTCTGTTGTGCTAGTTTGTCTCAACTGGGCTAGATCCCTGAAGTGTATCTCGGGATCCTTCCTGTCAAACATGTCCATGAGCCTATATGTAAAATCCCTATAGAAGGTGATGCAACTATGACCCAATGTCACTAGTCCATGATACAACCACTTGTGTTCCTCACCCTCCAAGTGTAAGGTCGTGAAATTGATGGCCTCTGTCTCAGTCATCTGGTTGAGCTTGTAATATGTGTCTATCTTTTGTACCCAAGCTCTGGAGGTGTATTTGGACGATCCGTCGAAAGAAGGGATGGTGAGTCTCCCAACTTTTCAGATGAAATCAAGGTTATGCCCCTGCTGCTGTTGTGGTCCTCCCCTCTGCAGTTCTCTGGGGAGGTTCCTAACCCAATGTTGCGTACTCCCTCTTATACTCTGCAATGTCGTCGACATGAGTGGGTGGCCTCTTTTCTATTGGTGGCAGTGCTGCTACTGGAGGTGCCCTCTGGAAATTGGGAAACAAGGGTCTGGGAATCCTACTCATAGAGGTGTATGTGCGAGAGGGTGAATGGGGTCTATTGCCTACTCCCAAGTTCCCCTGTGCTGCATGCGGGACTTGTGTATCTAGGGTGCCCACTCTAGCCAATCTATCAACCACTTGTGCCAAGGACTGAGACATGGTCCATTGACTAGCTAACATATTGTTGATAACCTACATGAAAGATGCTTCTGGATCTATGGGAACATTTCCATTGCCCTCTGGTCGCTCATATCTGTCTCCTAGTATCCTTTCTGCCTCGTGCTCAGCCTCATGCTCTACCCTTCTCTCTGCTTCCTTGTGTGACTCTTCCTCTTCCTCTGAGCTAGGAGGAAAAAGGGGGAAATCAGGCCTATGCCTTCTTTCCTGATGCTTGTTGTAAGTGACATATTCATCACCTACGTGTTCACAACCCTCTGGGTCTTCTGCTACACTCATTGTCTTTAGTCACAGGCTGGTAGGAATAAAGATTTGATACCACTATAATGTTCATGACTTGGCTAGTCTAGGAAACACTACTAATGTGTGTGTAGGATCAAAGGTTTAGAGAATATAAATGATCATACAAATAATAAACGCGACAAAGGACTATAAAGTTTGTATTATGATATCTCTATGGATTACAAAATGGCCGAATACGGCTGAATAAACTGACAATACTCAACTAGATCAGTAGACAAAGGATCTTAGCCGGAATACAAATAAGCAATTGTGGCTGAATAAAATAACAACACTCGGCTAGATCAAAATACAAAAGGATCTTAGCCGGAATACAAATAAGCAACTAAAAGATAATACCTGGAATATGGGAGCACTCCGGAATCAATGAAGAATGATGGAAGACCTGGATGATCTTCTCGGTGACTAGGGTGTGTCTTTCAACACAGAAATCAACCAACTGGTGTCTTCATCCTAGAATATACTAAGAGATGTGCCTCTTCTCCTCAATGACAAGACATAATCTGCATAATGATGAATTAGGTCGCTGACCCGTCCTTTATAGATTTCCAAAACCCTAAATCATGTTGAAAGCCTAATTTGTTGTGGATTTCCAAAACCCTAAATCATGCTGAAACCCTAATTCGTTGTTGACTTCCAAAATGCTAAATCACTACTGAAACCCTAATTCACTGTTGACTTCTATTTTTAGCTCATAATGAATTAAAAGCGCTTTTAACCCTTTTTAGCTCAATGTCACTTTCTGAATATAACACCTGTGACTGGAGTGACCTCTAGTAACCCTATTTACCCCTGCTTGGCCATGGCTATAGTCTAACGGGGTGGTTTAGAGCATTAAGCCTCCTCTTTTGGAGCTCCTATTTGGAAAGGGACATTATAGATGAATCATTAATGAGAAATTATAGTACTTTTAACCACAATATATTCTTCAACAACATTCAACAATTTATCATTAGCATTCAATCTATGATCAATAGTATAATCATAAAAAAACATCACATCATAATAGATAAACAATATAGCATAATTCATGTGGAAACCCAAATGGGAGAAAACCACAAAATTATTTTCTTATATATCAAAATAATTCATTCATTGGAAGCACCAACTTCCCGATTCTCCAACTACAAATGGAAGGAGGATCCAACCCCTTATTATCAGGCTCCAACCTGAAGGAAACTACAACTCCCTAAATTCTTTGGCTCCAAATAGAAGGAGGATACAACCCCCTAAGTTCTTTGGATCCAACCAGAAGGTGGATACAACCACCTATACTTGCCTCGTCCTATCGCCCTGAAGTATAAGTGTAGACCAACTATATCTATCACAAACTATGCCACTGTCACTTCCACTGTCTTTGCCACTTTTTCTCTTTCACCATCACTCTGTTTCTTTCACTGTCACTCTATCACTGCCATTGCCACTCTATCTTTTTCACTCTATCTCTGTCATTGTCACTGTCTCATCAACCCATATCTTCTCATCAACCAACTAATACATGTACCATACCATGCATAAAATGTATACCAACATACATACTATCTCATGCATCAATCATGAACCAAAGATATATCAATAAAGAATAGTGAATCATGAACTAGAGCATCAACCATTTTCAACCTGTACCATATACCATAACATCAACCATATGCATATATGTACTATATCATCAATGAAGTATCTCAAAGAACCAATGCATGCCCCTCATGCATATACCACCATACAACATGAATATTCCCAAAACATATATAATCAACTCAAATATAAGAACTAACGAGAACCATGTCATGTGTTGAACCATATACAATATTTCTCCTCACTCTAACAAGAAACCAAGATATACCATATCCAAATACCAAACCAACCATACCAAGTATGCTTCAAGAATACACCATATCATGACAAGAAGTAACCATAAAAAAGTATACAACCATACCCATACCTCTGTAGTTGAAATAAAAATCTGATTTGTTGACCTATAGACTTCCTTCAGACCTTTAGGGACCTGGTACTGACATGTACTCAAACTTCCATAAGATTTTCACAGATACACAACTTTCTCTTCCACAACCTGTGGATATTCGTGCTTTCCTCCAACATACATACTATCTCATGCATCAATAATGAACCAAATGTACATCAATAAAGAATAGCGAATCATGAAATAGAGCATCAACCATTTGTAACCTATACCATATACCATAACATCAACCATATGAAGATCTGTACCATATCATCAATGAAGTATCTCAAAGAACCAATGCATGCCCCTCACACATATGACACCATACAACATGAATATGCCTCAAACATATATAATCAACTCAAATATAAGAACTATGAGAACCATGTCATGTGTTGAACCATATACAAGAGTTCTCCTCACTCTACCAAGCAACCAAGATATACCATATCCAAATACCAAACCAACCATACCAAGTATGCTTCAAGCATACACCATATCATGACAAGAGGTAACCATCAAAAAAAGTATACAACCATACCAGTACCTTTGTAGTTGAACTGAAACTATGATTTGTTGACCTGTAGACTTCATTCAGACCTTTAGGGACCTGGTACCAACATCTACTCAAAATTCCATAAGATTTTCACATATACATGACTTTCTCGTTTACAACCCATGGATATTCGTTCTTTCTTCCACTACAACCCACATACATCCACACCCTACTGACCTGCAACTCACAAATACCTTAGAAACTAGGGTTTTCTTCAACCTCGAGAATTTCACCTTCAACCCTCCTTTGCTACCTAGGGATACTTTTAAGGATGGAAATTTATATTAAAATGTAGAAACATGGGATAATCTTACTAGTCCTTAATATGCAAAATGTAAAAAAATTGGCGATACTTTTGTAAAAATATTCAAATTTCTAAGGATTTTGTATAATTTCTATAATCTTTTGGTGATTTTTAAGGTAAAGTAATTTTATTCTATGGAATTTGGGCGAATAGTTCTTAGACAAAATGGAAATTGGCAAATCATTTTTTGGGAAAACCATGGAAAATTATCCCATTTGTGAAATATATCGCCTAAATTAATATATGGAAATATGTCGTCACATCCTTAGCAAAAGATCACTAGATCACAAGAAAGATAATCAATGGATAAGTGTGTGAGTGTTGTTATGAGAGAATCCTTGAGGTGTTTATATGTTTTTTTATAGTAACATCTCTCCTTAATTTAGGGATTTCTTGTTGCAACCACTTTACTCTTTGAATAAGACTTGTAACCAACTAGGGGCTTCTTGACCACTCTTCGGGGCTTCCAAGTTTACAAAGCCATATCTCCCTAACCATGAGGAACCACATGGTGTTCCACATCTCACCATAAATGACACGACATGTACTATCCATCTATGATAGTATTCCCCACAATTACACTATAATTCTTATCCATATTCCTTAATCAACTTCGGGTACCAAAACCACACTGTCGGGGATTCTTAAAGGGTTGACATCAATGAAAACCAAAATATCAACAATATCCCCCTTTGGCATTGATGGAAACACTTAGACATGAAAATAATTATTCCCATTCTCCCTCTGTGACAATTGATCCCCCTTGTTTTCATGCTTCTATCTCTCTATCTCCATGCCTTTCTCTATCTCTCCCCCCTTGACATCAATGGAAAATGATAATCCTCCTCTTGGTTTACTCCCCCTATCTACTGGCCTCTGTTGTCTCTGCTGAATTTTCTCTTCATGGTGCTTCCTCATGTCACTCTCTGATGTATATGAAAAACATTCAAAATAATTATTTTATTTGAAATCTTCAATACTTCTATTTCTCTCCCCCTATCTTGGTAAGTTTGATGTTGTGTGGATCACTATGGGGCATAAACTACTCCAATTGTTTTGTCACAGATACTCAAAAGGTTCCCTTGAAAGACATTTGGTGAAGATATATTCTATCTTCTCTTTTTTCTCGACATAATCTAGATTGATGTTCTTCTTTGTATCATGTTCCCGGAGAAAGTGATACTTTATTAGAATATGCTTTGTCTTAGAATGAATCACTTGATTCTTGGATATACTGATGGTGCTGGTGTTTTCAAAATTTATTGAAATGGGATCATCACACTTTACTTGTATATTTTGTAGATTTTGCTTCATCCAAGGTACTTGAGTACAACATGTTGCTACTGGAATGCATTCATCTTTTGTTGTAGACAAAGATACTGCTGACTGTTTCTTGCTTAACCATGATACCAGACACTCACCCAAGTAGAAATTTTCTCCACTTGTACTTCTTCTATCATCAATGCAGCCTGCCTAATATGCATATGTGTAGGAAACAAGAGATATATCCTTCCCTTTTGGATACCATAAACCAAACTCTTATGTTCCTTTAATATATATGAATATCCTCTTTACTGCCATAATATTTGATTCCTTTGGTGCTTCTTGAAACCTTGCAACCTATCCAACTTCCTACATCACATCCAGTCTAGAAGTTGTCACATAGAGTAAATTGCCAATCATTGATCTGTGCTATCTCTGATCCACATCCTTAGAATCATCACCCTTACTTAACTTGCAACTGGTTTGCATGGGAGTGTTGATTGGTTTGCAATCTTTCATTCCAAACTTTTTCAAAATTTCTATGATATACTTGGTATGAGAGATAAAGATACCTCTGTTTTGTTGACACATCTGGAGACCCAATAATAAATACAACTCTCCAAGACATAAGTATTATAATCATAATCATAAATCTGTGTCCCATCTAGGTTGCAGACATCTGAGTCCTGCAACCCCCCCGCCTCTACCTCGGGTGAGACTTCATCTGCTTCACAGGTGTTGCTGAAAGGGCTGGTAGTTAGGGTTTTTTTGGTGCATTGTTGAAGCATTGAACCCTGGGTCTGCCCCTATGCCAATAGAGTCTAACAATTTCTTTCCTACAAATGCTATAGGATGATCCAAATCCCCTTCTCCTGGCTGCGCCATAATAGATCCCAAGGCTATGGTTGATGCATCTATATGCACATGGAATGTCTTCTCATAATATGGAAAGACTAAGATGGGTTTTATGACCATATTCTCCTTCAGTGTGTTCAATCCTTGATGACAGTTCTCATTCCACTGGAATTTAGTATCCTTCTTAAGTAATTTCTCCATCGGGGTAGTGATCTACGCATACCCCTTGATAAATTTTATGTAATATCATGTATGTCCTAATGTAACCCTTAGCTAGCATATTGATTTCGGTGGTGGTAAGTTCACAATTACTGTAATCTTTGCAGGATCCACGATCAAACCTTGTTTGCATACTATGTGACCCAATAGAATTCCGAAGGGTGTTCCAAATATACATTTATTAATGTCCAAGATATTTGGCATTGCCTGCATCTTTCTAACATCACTCTAAACACCTTTACATGATCCTTCAACAGTTTGTACACTGTCTAATCATCCAAATGTAGCTCCAGAAACTGATGGATGAATTCTTTGAAGGAAGAAATGACTACTCTGGAGAAAATTGTTGGTAGATTTTTCAGTCCAAAAGGAATGACTGTGTACTGTTAGAATCCCCATTCTATTGAAAAGGTAATCTTGTGTCGATATTTTGGTTCTATCTTGATTTGATGGTAGCTTGAGAATCCATCAGTGAATGAGTATGCTTCCTGGGCTCCCACGTTTTCTAGGACTTCATATGTAAAGGGTGTAGGGAAGGGGTCATGTAGGAAAGCATCATTGATCTTTCTCAGATCTACACAAATTCTTATGCCTCCTTGATTTTTCTCCTGAATTACGATGGGGATTATCCGCTCTTATTCTTCTACTGGTTCTATGATTCCTTATTCCATCATTCTGTCGATTTCTTCTCTGACCTTCTACTTGTAGATGGGGTTCAATCTATATGGCCTCTGTCTAATAGGTCTTTCCTTTGGTTCGAGAGGGATCTTCATCTCTCCAAGTTCTCATGCGATACCCTTCATTTCTGTAAAGGTCGTTGGGAACAGGTCATTGTACTTGCGCAGTAATTTTGTTATCATGTCCATTGTTTGCTCATCCCAGTAGTCTCCAATACTAGCCATATTTAGATTCTCAACTGTCCCAATGTTGACTTTCTTCACCTTGATTGGCGCAACAATTAATTATTATTCTAGAGGTGGACCTTCCAATTCTCTTTCACCTTCAACTTCTTCAATCTGAATATCACGCGGATTGTCTTCCTCTGGTACTTCTTCCTGCACATGGTAGCATGAAAGTAGTTCTTTGATTGTCTATTTGTTCTGTTATTGTTCTTATGTTATGAGTTCAACTTATGGTTCCTTAATGAATATCACCCCTCTTATGTGATCTATGTTGGGGTTCTCTTGCTCAAATGAGAAAGTGACTATAAAGTTCTGTTGTAGTACTGGCCAGCTCGTAGTTCCTCTACGTAGTTCTTGTTCTGTATACCAGTTTGTTGGGATGCCCTCTAAGTTGTGTACAAAATGATGAGGCCATTATTCTGGGGGTGTCATTTTCCATAACACTCTTCACTTCTCCAAGTTTACCATTGGTGCCCCCTGTCCATCATATTTATGATGTTGGTTGCTTCCTTGTTCTGTGCCAAACCTAATGCAAAATAACCACTTACATTGGTACCAGTCCTTGATTGTTTCTTTTTGTGCGCCCCACCATCTTCTAGGCATGGCCTTTAGGGAAATGTCGAGAGATAACAATATCTGAATGTCTAATACTTCATATTCATATCTCGTTAGGAATTATTCCAAGTCGTTGATTCCATTAAACCTTGAAGGTTCTCTAGCTTCTGCCCCAACCCACCTTACTGCACGATCTATTTGGTCCCATCTTCTAGTTGAGACTTCATGTAGACAATGCGACCAATTCTCCAAACCTGTGTCTGAGTCGGAAGCACATGATGTGATACTTCTCCAACTAAGTACACCATTGACAGTTGGGTTAATGTAATATTTGATGCACACAGTGGTCTGGTACAGTTGGTTAATTTCTTCCAGGTCTAAACATGTTGGTTCCACAAATATTTCATCTTCTGATGGATCTAGAGGCGCAATAACCCTGTATTCGTCGGACTCAAATGTCATCTTCCAGTTTTCAGGTTGATTATTCCCTGATTTTCAAAAACCGAATCTAATCCCAGTAATGTTGGATATGGTGTTGTGTCGTCCATGATTTCGATCACTTTGAAGTCTGCCTTAGTGCATACTCCATCCAGATCTATTGTCACTCCTTTCATCCTCCCTATTGGTAGAACTCTACATTGGTTTTCTAACTTCAATTGGACTGGTGAGTATCCTAAGTTAGGTTCTCCCATGCATTGCCATGTTTTTTGGGGAAATACATTCACTTCAGATCCCAAATATAATATCACATTGCCCATGTTAAAATATATGATGTTGGCATTCAATCTAAACTCTCTGTTGGTTCTCCTTCTAGAATGGAGGTGATTGATTATCCTCTATTCTAACTTTCCCTCATAGTTTGTGGTACATATATTTAACAAATTATGTAATGCTATAATGGATGATGGATCCTTAAATAATTGATTGCAAGATTGTAGAAACGTTTTAATAAAACTTACTTGGTTCCATGGGTGGACTTCATTGGTATGGTCCAATGTTGATGGAATTTCATATGTTGGGACGTCTTCGGTATGTGGCGCGGTAGATGTAGATGCAACATTCTGCTTGAGAAATTCTTTTCTAGCCTCCTTAAAATTCTCCTTCTCCTTTTCTGCATCAAATTGCTTGGGTGGCTCAGTATTTTTCTTAATCCACTGGTGTTGTACTGGTTCTTTTTAGTTGCATCATCTCCTGTTTTATCACCTCCATGTGTCACTATGTTTATGTTCCTTCCATCTTCTCTCGCTTTTGTAGAGATCCATTGCACATTCTGATTGTTCTGATTTTGTTTCTCTTGTATCTTCCCCAATAGTGTTGTGCAATCCTCTGTGTTGTGATCTACTACGCGACAATACATACATGTTGCAGGTGGTAGAGGTCATTCTCTTGCATAGTTCCCTTATTGTTGGAAGTTATGGCACACTACTAGACCTCTTCCTCATCCAAAGCCTCCTCTGCCTCATCCTCACCCTCTATACCGAGCGCGATCTCTGCGTGGTGTATTGTATCGAGGTACCTGATTATACTGTGAAAGGTTATAATAGGGTTGTGTAGTGTTATACTATGATTGCGCATTGTTATACTGTTGCAGCACAGTATTATACTGTGGTGGTGCCTGATTAAATTGAGTTGTAGCTTGACTTGTCATCATTTAGCATTACACCCTATATGTTTCTGACGTCCTTTCCCTCATCAGATCCATGGTTCTGTAGTCCTTACCATCGTGGCCTACTAACTTGAAAAAAGTGCAGTATGGTATTTGTACATCATAGGAAAATGATATGGATCATGCTCGTGTGTCTTACAAATTTCACACCAGGTTCCTCCTGTCGTCAATGGATTTGGAATCCGTGTTTCCATATACGATGAAAATGTTGGACATTCATTCTTATGGTGCCCTTTTGTTCTACATGTGGTACACCAAATAACTTTGTGTTTGTCCTTGCCCTTATTCTGATTGAGTTGAAAGGAAAGATTCTTCATATCCTCCTTCAACTCCTCTATAGATGGATTTGTCTTGTGGTACTGATTCTCCTCCATTTGAAAGGATTCCTATAGAGCCTCTACTTGAGATTGGAATTTATGTTGTTTGATTGGGTATTTCAGGTGTGGTAACAAAGAATTCACAAATAGATGCCTATGTTTCATGTCAGTCATGGAATACCTCAATTTCCCTTTTATACGTTTAAATCGTTGGTCAATTTCCCGAACAGATTCTCCTGGTTTCTGCCGGATTTCTATCATCTTGTTCATGTATTGATCCTCTGAGCTTAGCTTCTAGAACTCATTAATCAGTAATTTCTTAATTTCTTTCATTGTCCTTGTCATCCCAGGTGCATTGTTTACCTCTAGACTCATGTACCAGTCTAGTGCGCGGTCTCTTAGTGTGATAGCTAGTTGTGCAAGTTTAGTATCTTCATCAGTGATTTGTTTTGATTCCTAGATATTTGCACAAATGAAAAAGTGTTTCTCAGTGTCTTCTGTTGCCTCTCCTTGAAATTAAGGTAACCGGATAGTGGGATCATGTCCTGCCATCCTGAATGTTGAACTGCTACCTCTGCGCGGTGTAGATACTTGACTAATGCTCCCTGAACTGGCTCCCCTGGTTGTTGTTCCTTATGTATATGTACTTCATGTTGTCTTCCTTCTCCCGAAATTCAGTTGTCTAAACGGTGGTGTTATTTTTGGTGTGTTAGTCGCACATGGGTTTATGGGTTCCACACTAACATTAATATGGATAGGATTACTACCTTCGATTCCTACTCTTGGACCTCTCGTCTTCCTCTCATATGTTTCATGCATGATTTCCTCAATCTACTCCACATCCCGGAGATCCTCTAACTCCTCTTCATCGCTTTCCAAGACTTCCCTCACTTCTATGGCTCTCTTATTGGTTTTCACCTTGTATTGGTAGGGTACTCCACTGTGCGTCTTTCTAGTTGTTGCCATGATCCATTTGATCTGGTCATCGTCCATCATGATTGGCTCCAAGGCTTCATCATTCTTTCCTTTATCCCTTTCTCCTTTTTTTGTTAGTGCTTCCCCCCTTCCCCCATGCACATAAGGATTTTAGTTGTATGATTCCATTGTCATTACACCTTTTTTATAGAGAAATGTCTTAATAGAAGTATACAACCATCTAATATACCTTCCTCGAGGTCCACGTAGAAACTCTTGCTCTGTTGTGTTGTACGACTTCGCGGTATCTACTGCAAATTTTTTTATAAACCCTTCTACAATATTGTCGAGCCAAAAATCTACTGCGGGGGTGAATTTGTTGTTCACCTACTATAATTACGCGATCTGAACCGAGTTCCACTCTAGATTTCGGATCCAATTTGTTGCATGTTTGTCTTTCAACCTCAATATCCACTACTGCAATAAGTGTGGAAAATCGTAGAAAAAGACTTCATGCAGATCAGTAAACACATACTTCTCAAGATATTTGCGCGGTGTTACTCTAGGGTTTTTGTTATCTTTCTGCGCAAACTCTATCTCCTTTGTCTTCAACTAGCTTTCGATCTCTAATTTTTTGGGATTCCACGCTCTCAACATCCCCTTCTAGCGGTGCATTATCTCATCTTCTTATCATCCGATTCAGTCTTATTTTGACACGCATTCTGCAGATCATACATTCTTTTAACAGTTTTTCAACAGATCAACCACTCTTTTGGAAGATCTTCAACAGATCTCATCCACTCAATCCTATGATGTTCCTCCCAGCAGCAGAACCATTTTTTGGTTTCTTATGTGAGTTATACCTTTAACATGATTGACCCAGGTTCAAGTCTGTTAGGGATCCAACAAAGCCTCTAAAACTATCGGCCCTCCTGGTAAACCAGAAGGAAACGCAGTACAAAGAGTGCATTGCACAGTCTCACTCGAGATAGTTCTATGGGTGGTTGCAGCCTGGAAATGAGTGGGGATCTGGGATTGTACTATGTGATATTCAATTCATTAATATATCATTCATCTATCTTAGTTATTCTATCGTTCTTTATTCATGCATGTAAATCAACAGATCTAACTACCTCATCAAAACATTCAGCTAAGATCTAACCATTGACAACAAAGACATAATCAATAATCATCCCACATAAAACATGAGTTACCATGGTTCACCCCCTCTTGGGCTACTTCTATAAATATTTGGATCTTAAGCTCTTTAATTATGGTTATGTTAGATATGGCGTCACGTGCACTACAACTTCGTTCATACATTCATAAAATAGACTCCTCATCCTATATATAACCCTCAAGGTCTAGTTACTTTTCCCTCCCACAGCTCAAAAAATTACAAAAAGGCATCTGATTACAGTCATGTTATCGACCCGTTACTCTATCTCACGTGAGTAACACTCAATCCCCAAAACAAAAATGACATTGAACCCCCCCTAGACCTCCTAGGTGTCTATTTATATCTATTCTTGGCTCATCGACCGTTGCATTCTCTTACCAAAACCCTAACCTTGTTAGGTCGTCTTACATGCTGGCCTTGCACGCTTTTCTCCTTTGCATGCGTGTTTTCATCTGCTACTTTTCCTGCCAGTTTTCTTTATTTCCCTTCTTCTTTGATGCGTGCCTCACATGATTTTCTGCCAACTGTCTTTCCTCCACGTCATGCCTTTTCCCCAAAATGGGCCTATGCCCAACAAACATACCTATGCTCAATGCAAGTAAGTGCATGTGGGGCATGGACACTCGGGGGGATTTTTCCTCTTAGGGTACAAGGTGTCAAGCTACAAAGGATATATAAAAGGATCTGCTTGGTTAGTGATGTAAAATTTTTAGGTAAGAGGCTTATAATGAGGAAGTGGGAACCGACAATAGGCTCAATACTGCAAGCAGGATGATCGAATTTGATTACAACTTAACTCCAAAGAATGTCCTTTTTCATAGATTTAGTCCCCTAGGCCTGAAAAAGTATAAAATAATACCTAGCAGAACTATTCTAGCCAATGGTGACTAGAGTATTCAATTTTCATAAGTGGTCTACTTGGTCTGAAAAAGGGTTAAACTTATACCAAATAAAAGTCCTTTCAAAGCCATTTAACGAGTGTGAAAGAGACAAATTCACTCGGAAATATTTTCATTTTTTAGAGAGTCAGAAAAGAGATTAACCAAGACTCGGGGGGAGTCCCATAGGTAATGGTCAAAATGATTGTGAGTAAGAATATGGCATTTGAACGCAAATTCATATCTGAACTATAAGGAACTCTCAGTCCTATGGAATAATTTCTACATGGGAACCAAATAGCATAAAGTTTCTAACTAGGGAACCCATTTTTGGTAAGCCTCTACCACTTAATAACGACACTTCTCGTAGTATTAAGAAGGTTATGTGTCACTATTAAATGGGTTTGTACCAAGGGTCTATGCATCACGGTCATAGGATGATGTAAGAGTGCAAAATGGAGTGACAACCTATCATATATGCCTTTGAAAGAATATACCTGTTGAAGGCATGAATGGGTGGTATGATGCTCGAAACCCTAAAAAATCATATCTGAACTATAAGGAACTCTCAGTCCTATGGAATAATTTCTACATGGGAACCAAACTATAAGGAACTCTCAGTCCTATGGAATAATTTCTACATGGGAACCAAATAGCATAAAGTTTCTAACTAGGGCACCCATTTTTGGTAAGCCTCTACCACTTAATAACGACACTTCTAGTAGTAGTAAGAAGGTTATGTGTCACTATTAAATGGGTTTGTACCAAGGGTCTATGCATCACGGTCATAGGATGATGTAAGAGTGCAAAATGGAGTGACAACCTATCATATATGCCTTTGAAAGAATATACCTGCTGAAGGCATGAATGGGTGGTATGATGCTCGAAACCCTAAAAAATCCTGGACAAAACCACCAAAAACCAAATCTTTTCACTGCACTATTAGTCCATAAGGTCAAAAATTAGCACAAACTATAGGAAGTGGGTAAACAATTTCTGCTAATAGTAAAAATAGACCATTTAACCATACAATTAGAGTTTTTTCACCCACATAGTGCATTTTACGCCATTTTCCCCAAAATATTCAAGTGTCGATTGTAGGAGATATGATCAAAAAAATTAGCAACCATTTGGACCAAGTAATTTCCCATCCCCTCTACTTCAATTTCAAAGGTTTAAATTTCAATTTTAGGCCCCATTTTTTTAGTATTAGAGGGAATAATATGGAAATTAGGGCATATGTCGGTGAAAGTTCTTTGGGTCGAATATATTACTCCATATACGCAGGAAAAGTGAAGCATGCCCACGTATATGCATCCCTATATGCGATTGTTACCAAGTTATCCCGCGTACAAGTTTGTGAACACATTTGTGAAAGGTTTTAACTAAAAAGATGGCTTCTCCTTTGCAGGATGTTGATTGAATGGAGGGAGAGGGAGCATGAAGAGATAGATGCAATAGTGGGAAGGGATGCAAGGGCCTAACAATATTTAAAAATATGTGTCCTTTATAAATTTTGGGTTCTCAAGGGAATGAGGGCTCAAGTGAGGTTACTCCAGTTGCTAGTAAACTATTGGGATCCAGATATAGAGTTCTTCAACCTCAATGGGAAACCATTGAGGATTGAATTGAACGATATATACTTCATCATAGGATCGTCTCGCTGAGGAGAGGTAGAGAATCTCAAGGCCTGAGGGGTTGGGGGTGGTATGACCATGGAGGAGTACATTTCCACCCACTGTGTTGCAGGCACAGATAAAGTAGGGAGCCAAATCCCAATCAGGGTGATCGAGAACCTAAGATTAAATATCATCGTTCTTGTACTTACACAGATTTTTGGGGTCGGCCTCATTCCACCAGGCATCAAGGCCACTCATGTTCTATTTGATGGAGTGTTTAGGACCCATTGTTTATGACTGGTGTACCTCATTGGCTAACATGAAGAGCTAGTTGATGGATTGCAAACAAGGGAAAATTAGAAATTTTGGATTTGCATCCATTATTTGTAGTTTTTTATTTGAGAGGGTTCCAACCTTGAGCCCTGGAGTAGAGATTAATCCACATGGACAACGTGATCCATCGATGTCATGGTGGATCAACTTAATGAGGCGGATAGAAGGTGGTAGGGTTCCAACCCCCTACAATGATGAGTTCTTTCTTTGGTGGCATTGATAGCTCATATCCATTGAAGACTACCCTTATGGCGGGATCGACTACATAGGGGATCTGGACATGCCTTTGCCACCAGGTTCCACCTACAGTGATATTGGTAAGAAATCCTTTTATATATTTCTTTTTTTTTTGTTTTTCAATAAAAAAAAAAAAACACGAATATTTTTGTATTGTATCAAGTATTAACAATTGCTTTGTTACGCATATGTAGGTCCATGACGACCAAAGGGATTCCCACGACATCGACGGAGGGGATGAAGATATGAGCATGCGAGAGGAGATGCAGAGAGAGTAGTGCAAAATGTGCAGGGGAACCTGTCTCGATTGACACATAGGATTCCTATGGTTCAAGTGGAGGATCTTCCAAAGGTGATGCAATGACAGGTGTTGGGTATACCTTGTGCGTGGGTGCGACTCTTTCTGCGTCTCAAAAATGTCATATTTTTCTATCATGATACGCATCTGGTGCCACAGGCGTATATTCCATGGTCATTATATACCGACCATATATGTATTTTTAGGGTGTGAGGCCCATTTTGTACTATGACACCATAATTTTTTCAACTTGAAAGGATGAAATATAAAAAAAATGGTCTTTGACTTTACTTAGATATGTTACAATGTGTAAATGAATGTGTTTTCTTTTCTTAGTTATTTGACAAATTCCAATATAAAATATGATTAGCATATGCATTGGATACATGATTAGAACTTCTAGGTATGTGATTATAAATAAGAAAATCAAAGTATCGTTCCAAAAGTCGTACACGTAGGAATCATAAGAGTAGAGTAGGATCTCGCACATGATAATTGTCATTTAACTGACATACAACTAATTGGAAGTACATGAGAACCTCTAAATATTGAACACCATGTGAAATGGCACCGCGTAATAGCTCTATAAAAGTGCTATACTCAACCACATTATTCATGGCTCCAGATGAATGCCACTTGATGACACCAATTGACCTTCAGGTGAGTAACTGACTCAAGCAATGGAAGCCATGTTTCGCATATGATGACTAGCACTGTCCACGAATCCTAAGTAAATTGAAGACTCTGTTGACATCTTCCAACAAAGGGAAATCTTGATAAGCAAGACAATGACATAAAAGAAAAGATATATATACACTAAGATACACTAGTATACAAAAGTTCACGCCTAATATTTGAGGCCTCAAGCGTAATACCTTTTAAGGTGGAACCCATTTTTGGGCTCATCCATAATATTCCCTTCATAATATTCCAATTCATAGGCTCCTTTATCTAAGACACATCGCACAATATAAGGATCATGCCACATGGGGTTGAACTTTCCTACCCCAAATGGTTCTTTGGCTTGGTCATACAGGAGAACCAAGTCACCATCAGTGTACTGCTAAGGATAGAAAGACCTATAATATTGAACCTTAACATGTCATTTATTTGCTTTGATAGTAGTAGAGGAATATCGACGCTAATCATCGAGACGCTCTAGGTGTACGGGGTGTTCTTCAAGATAAGATGGCTAAGGTAGGATCTCAATTTCCAACTTGAGGGAAGGGATTTCACATTCAATCGGAAGAATCGAATCCACACCATGTACTAATTGAAAATGAGAGAAACCAGTGGAAGTATTTACTGAGGTTTGATATGCCCAAAGTGCAGGGTAAAGCATCAGATGCTAGTCATATTTACTCTGGCTGACATTTTTTTGCAATATGGTCTTTAGATATTTATTCACCACCTCTACTTGTCCATTTTCCTAGGGATAGTAATGGAAAGAATGACCATGCTTAAACCCCATTTTTTATGCTAACTCTTTCATCATTTCATTTTGAAAGTGATTTCCATGATCAGTGACAATCTCTCTTGGGATTTCGAAATGGGATATAATTTGGTTGAATATGAAGAATGTTGCAGTCTTACCATCGAATTTAATGGTAGGCATGGCCTCTACCCATTTAGTAAAGTAATACACGACCACAATGATATGTTGGTTCCCCCCAGTTGAAGCTGGGTTACAATCCATAAAATCTACCTCCCACTTGGTGAAGGGACCGAAAATCATGGTTGGGTAAATATGGGTTGGGTGCAAGTGGATTTTCCGAGCAAACACATGGAAAGGGTGACACTTCTTGACTGCTTCAACACAATCTTTAAAAATTGATAGCAAAAAATAATTGGCTCAAAATGTTTTTTGGGTTGTCGCAAGCCCAGATAAATGACCACCGCAAGCCCCACTATGGCATTCATTGAGAGCAAAATCACCTTCCCTCTGAGTCAAGCAAAGACATAAAATATTATCGATTCCTCGACGATACGAAGTGTCATCGATGATAAGGTAGTCTTTATCCCGATGACGTATACGTCATTGATCGTCTCTCAAGAGATGATGGGATAGCTTCAAGGTTTGAATATAAATTAAAATGTCTCCATACCAGGGATCCAAAGATAATATAAGGAAGATATGTTCATCCATGAATGAATCGTCATGAAAAATGTCCTCATCTAGTCGAGGGAATTATGATATCAACTCAGAAAAAACTAGTGATTGCCGAAGCGAAATTGAGATCAAATTCTTGCAAAATAAAAATACACTTATTGTATTCCCCCCCAATGATATTCCTGGTGAGGACATATTGAAATGGATTGATATCCTCAACTACAATAGTTTTGAAAATTAATATATAATATCGTAATATTTGAACCACATGTACGATAGCCAAGGCTAGTTTCTCTACATGAGAGTATTTAAGCTCAGGAACGACTAGGTTTCGACCTAGATAGTAGACAATGTGCTCATGGAGCTCATCGTCCTCTTGAACCAGAACCATACCAACCATCCCTTTGGACGCGAAGATATACATAAAATAGTCTCTACTATAGTCTGGAGGCTTTAACAAAGATTTCAATACCAAATATTTCTTAAGATCATCAAAATATTCATGGGCTCGCTCATCCCATATAAACAGAGTATCCTTTTTCAAAATATGCATGAAACCTTTAGTCAAATTGGAATAGTTCACTATGAACCAATGTAGGAAATTATCCTTCCCCTGTAAACCTTGAAGTTATCGAATGTTGGGCGGGGGACATAATGGAAGTATTGCCTCAACCTTCATAGGATCTACCATGATCCCATGCTCAGATACTAAGAATCCTAAAAGACGGCCAGACCTAATGCATAATATGCAGTTGTGAGGGTTCAACTGAATGGAACAGTAACGAAATATCTCAAATACTAATTGAAGGTGAGTGGAGTGATCTATTCTCTTGTGAGAGTGAGAAGCAAGATCATCTAGGTAACCTTCGAAAATATGCTTGAGATCATGAATAGCAAAGGTCATGGCACGTTGGAAGGTTACACTGGAATTCTAAAGGTCGAAAGGCATTTTTTGTTATGAAAAAGTACCCCAAGGACAAATAAACGTCATCTTATGTTGATCCTTGGGTTTGATTTAAATTTGATTATACCCTGAAAATTCATCCATAAAATAAAATACTTCACTTCCTGCACACTCGTCAAGAATCTAGTCAATGAAAGGATTCGAGAAGTTATCTTTAGGGAAAGCCTTGTTCAGGTCTTGAAAATCCATACATATGCAAATGGTTCCTTGTTTTTTATTCATGGGAACGGGGTTGGACACCCATTTAGTCAAGGAAACCAGGTAGATGAAACCAACATTAAGAAACTTCTCTACCTCTGCCTTAATAGCAGGGGCCTTCCTAGGATTAACAACTCTAAGACGTTGTTGAACAGGTCTAGCATCCACATAGGTATTAATCTCATGTTCAACAATGTTGGGGTTGATCCTTGACCAAGCGAATACATCACAAAATTATTTGAATAGATCGGTGTAGATATGAATTTCTTCAAGTCAACAATCCGCAACGATATATACATTCTCAATTTTGCCAGGAATTCAAGAGATTTCGATCGTGATGGTAGGAGAAACATTCTCCATGTTTCCTTTGGCATAGATACCAAATGCATTAGGACTAGCATGTGCAAAGGAAAATTGATCAATCATCACTAGTTTCCCCTTGTGAGGAAAACATAAAGTGCAGAAAATGGATGACATGATTGTTTTCATGTCATAATTTTAATTACGCCCTAGTAGTAAATTATAGTTGAGGGGAGCATCAACCACCTCGACATCAACCTCCACCTTCTTCCCACCTAACTGGACCAGAAAAGTGGGAAGAATTATGTGGGGTTGAAACAAACACTCATGAAATGATGTCAACATAGTCATATATTGGGATAGAGTCGGAGATCCAATGGTTTTCCAACATTTTAGGTACATCATGCACGTCGCAGAACCTTCATCAATTACAATGTGTTTGATGGTAATTTTCATGTACTCCACATGGATTTGAAAGGCCATGTGGTAAGGTAAGCAAGGCCTAACATCCATGACTTCAAACTTAATAACCTTCAAGCTACATGGGTATAGATCTCCTAAAGAAGATACCAATGCAATCCTCTATGAAGGACATGTCTGGAAAACCTCCAAATCTGACATCGTACAAAAGGTTTGACCCAAATATTCAACAATCGGATAGTTCTGGGAAGCTCTAGAATTAGGATTGTGGGTAGAGTGCTTTAGTACTCCTTTTGGAATATGATGTAGAGGTTAATGATTTTCTATCTTCAAGGGTGTTTCGAGAGGAGGAGGATATTCTGGACCTAAAATAGTCGATGAATAATCGTAATCACGAGATAGAGTGGCTACATCAATATGAGACTTGACCATATTGACACATAGATGTCCACCTTCATGTGTCAAGGGGTTTTGACTCTCGATCGATTCATTTCTAGTTTTGGAGGTCCCCAAGGCCATGTGTTTATTATGCAAAAATTGATTTGCAATCATAGAGGGCGGTTGTGATAAGAGCCTTGAGGCTTCCTCATTTTTGGGTCATAGGTGGGTAAGGTGATCATCTTTACAAAGTTTACAAGGAAACTTCACCTTATGTTTTTCTTTCTTTCCCTCACCATCATTATTATTCAATCTATCATTGTTAGTGTCGTCCTTGGATTTGTTATTATTTTTCCCACCCTTAAGATTATTACCATGTCCTTTCCTTCTATTCCCTCCTAGTTTCTAGTTACCATTTGGGTTAGACGACGACTGTATAGAATTCTATAGGATGGCTTAGAGACAAATATTTCAACTGGTTGGCCACCAAATCTATAGACTTAGAATTTGCAGAGCCTATGATGCCATCGACATGAGTCCCGGGCTTTTTTCTAGGGTCATAGTTCGACCGTGGCACATCAAGAATAATTACATACAACATCTCAGATTGAGCATATATGAGGTCCAATTGTTGGGCTTTTAAAATATCTTCTTCCTCGGATGTTACTTCGTATGTAGAGACATCCTTCGAAATATAAGGAAATAAGGACTTAAGTAGACACTCCAATAGAAAATCTAGAGGAATGTAGGATTTGATCAACCTGTTCTATCTACGCCACTCTTGGATATGGTCCAAGATATATGTGGCTTTATCTTGGCAGAGGGCCGACAAAAGTTCTATGTTGACATCATAACGAATCGATAACTGGAACTAGTTGAGAAAGACCAAAATCATTTGATTAAAGTTTTTTTATGTTCCCCCTAGTAGCTCAATGTACCATTTTGTGGCGACCCTTGTGAGGGTAAGTTGAAATAGCCTCAAATGAATATAATCATCATTCAGGGAGTTAGATGAGCACCAAATATGAAAAGTAGTGACATGATCACCCATATCCTCACCATTATTACCTTTGAATTTTGGAATTTCCGAAGGAAGCTTGGTGGGGATGGGGTGACATAATGGATCATGATGCACGAGTTCATTCATTAATTTTGAAAAATCTAGAAAATTAAGCGTGGTCAGGAAAGGAAGTCGGGGTTGCGAAGTCTAACCCCATCCTCCTAGGAAATATTGGGGTTGAGGGATTGCAAGCCATTAAGGGTTATGGTATATTCCATGGCCATATTTGGTATGATAATATCCTCCTTCAAACCAATTCATAAAAGGTTGCATGGGCACCATACCTATGGAAATGACATAATGAGGGTTATATATGTTTCCCCCAATCGAAGGGTCTCTAGGCTAGAAATTTCCCATAGTGTGAAATTCACTCCATCCATATGGAACTCCGAAGGACAGAGGGAAATTCTCCATAATAAATGAATTTGTCAGAATCGACATGGAGGAAGAGGGGATAAAGTATGGAATATAGAAAGTAAATTGTTTTCCTAGTTGAACACTCCATCCAAGAGCATTGAGACTAGGATTAGGCCCTGAAGAAAGAGGAGACCAATCTCCAACTATAGGATTCATTTGGGGAATATGGCCTCCACCAAATGAGAGAAGATCATTTGGAAGAACCATGCCCCCGGGTGCAAAACTAGGATTCGCATTAGCCGCTGGAATGGAGGATGAGAGTTGCGATGTCATGTCAGGCATACCAAAAGAAAAGGGATTAGAGACCGAAGGTATTCACTAGGAATTGTAACCTAGATTATCAAAAAGATATCTGAAAGGGTTTGTTCCTATGGGTTGATTATAACCTAGGGATTAGGTAGCAGTAAAGACGAGGATCTTCGGAACCATAACCATCGAGGTTGAAGGAGTTGAATGGATCCCACTAATCACAGAAGATATAGAAGTTGAGGGACTCCATGTGACATTCAGGATTGACTTAGTACTCATAATTGGATGATCACAAGTCTAGGAGGTGGAGATATATCTACCACATTTGTTAACTTTACGCCTTTTAGAAGTCAACTTCGATAAAGACTCAAGATGTGGTGGTAACTTCAATAAACAGTGAGATCTATGAAGAGGTTGGTCTTGCTCCATGCTGACTCAAGACTCGAGATATAAAACCAAATCCTAGGGACAAATCATAATCAAAAGTACACCAAAATAAAGAAAAATGTCAATGCAGACAAACAAGTTATAGTGGTTGAAAAGGGGCCTCTCTCACTAGAGTAGGTATGTCTCACCCAAGAGGGGACTGAGACTCCCTTCAAAATATTGGAGGTATCAGAATAATTTATAATGTCCCTCATGTGCTTAACAACATAGTCGGTCAGATTCCCAAGAGAGGAAATCCTCCATAAAGGCTATGTGTTTTCCGACCCTTATCTGACTCATAGTACTTGTAGAATAACCCCTGCAAGTAACCTTTTTGGATACCTATGCCAAGCAACTAGAGTCACCACAATATAAACAATGTGTAGGTGAATAGTATTAAGTTTGGTCCACCATATGGGTAGGGTAATAAAGCCCGAAATCTTGAAAGCATTGCCTCTCATGAAAGTAAAGTTACTATAAATACCCCCAAATACGAATAGAACCCCGGATATTTCTCTGATTCTAAGAAGGTATTAGAGGGATATATTTGAAACCAAATTCGCATGACCATGTGCTTAACTCTGGTGTGAGATGAGCCTCCCGACGTCACTAATTACACAATGGGTTTCACCATTCCCTGGTCAGAAACATATGTTTAGTTTAATAGCCTTGGAGAAGTTTACTCACAAAATCCTATTCCAAGGCCCTATGTCATATACTTGTTTGTGTACCGTGAAAAATAAACTTGTTTCTAATCAATTTCAATTAATCAGTGTTAATTTTAATGGATTATATTTACTCAAGAGGTGCGGTCATGAAACTGATGGTATTACGACTCAGCATATAAAAAGAAGAAAATATAAAATCACTAGTAAGCACTAGTCTTGAATTTCAAAGAGATGGTATGCTTCTAAATGCATATTTTCCAATGCAATCTCTACAATTTCAATGAAATGTAATCTCTCCACATGTGTCAAAATCAATGAAAATTAATCAAAAGAGAAAATGACATAATGAAAAATGAGAAAATGTTTTTTTTTTTTTTTTTTGATATAAAGAAAATAAAATGCAAGGATTGAATAGAAACTTCACAAGCAGACCCTACTACAAGAAAAAACAGACAATCCAAGCAGGATACCAAG
This sequence comes from Picea engelmannii, assembly GCA_009831015.1. Lineage (NCBI taxonomy): Eukaryota > Viridiplantae > Streptophyta > Pinopsida > Pinales > Pinaceae > Picea > Picea engelmannii. Next base: position 120,375 of record ML799002.1, on the reverse strand, counting down.
ATGCAAACACTCAGACCAATGTGCAAGGACAACCAATGAAAAATATGGTAAGAAAGAATACCACCCAAAATTTCAACAATAAGAAGGCTTCCTATCACTCTGTAGGCACTTAAAAGTCAGGAAAGAGACCCAAAAAGACTCATCAACCAACCAAACTCACCCAAAAAACACCAAACTCAGCCAACAAGACTAAAGAGTTGATGTATGCAATTGTTTGAGAAAACTCATGTATATACACACCCTAAAGGAAGACAACTCATGTATGTATGCATCTCTCAAGGGAAAAAACCATGCATACCCAGTAAAACACTACCAAGGCAAGGGTTAAGCAAAGAAAATCAGATGCAAAGTAAAATAGGTTTTCAAGAAATAGGCGACAAGAAAAATCAAGCTAACAAAGAGAAAATCAAGGAAAAAAACACTTCAAACCCCCAAAAAGAAGATCATCCCCAATATGGTCGCCAATTTTGTTACAAGGAAAATCTCTCTATGGCATGGGGTAAACCACAACAGATAGAATGAAAAGCAAAAACCAACTATAATCCCAAGTATCCTATATAAATGAAATGCTAACAAGACAAGGCCAAGAGCCTATTGCGTTTGGACGTTCGATGAAGACCACCATTGAGCACGCAAATCAAATATTTATACCTTCAACTTGTCCTCAACAACCAATATATGAAAGAATATGATGATAATATATAATGTTAGCATATATACTAGCATAATCCATTAGAATACATGACAAATACGCCCATGGAATATTAATTAAAATATTTGCAAGACATCAATTGGATGAGAAAAGATTATTTCTATTAAAACAATTAGAAGAATTATATAGGTGACAAAATTCTGTAACAACACATATCGGAACTGAGAAACTAAGTCCCTCCAGTTGGTCCTCCACCACTTCAATCCTCCACCAAAGACAAACTCATATAAAGGAGTCAATGAGGTTCTCCATCATAAATAAGGAAGAGCTTGGGGGCTCAACAAGGAGTTTAGACTTTCAAGGAGAAAGGGATGCAGACTCAATATGAAGTGAAATTTCTCCAGAGTGTCTTTTATGTCAAATTTGAATTGTTCCATCTCCTCAAGGCTTGGATATGGCTCAATTTATAGTCTTCAAATGGAACTTAAGGGCCGATCTGGAGCATTTCGAGTATATGGAAGGTCAAGGATCCTAGATCTCGTGGCATGGCATGGAAACCTAACATAATTTTTTATTTTTAGCACCAAACCCGATGTACGCAGGCTGTAGTGGAGAAAACTTGTGTATACATGTGTTGTATAACTGATAGGTCATGTATATGTGGGAAAACAAGATTTTTTGTCTCTAGAAAGTACAAAAGGGGACTTCAAGTCTGCATAGGGAAATGGAAAGGCCATCCAAGAAAATTTCATGGGGTGAGGCAAAATTTGTTGTAACAACAAGAAGCTACAAGTTGTCCCCATTTAAATGAATATTAAAATAAATATTAAGGATATTGTTGGTAAATTTGGCCCCAATGGAATAAAAATTAAAAAATAAATTGAATTTTATTTGGGTCAAATCAGCCCTAAAAAGAGCGTGCCAGATCTAGTATAAATAAGGCACCTAGGAGTTCATTTTTTATATAAACTCAAGTTATTTTTATATGAGGTAAAAAATGATATCTTAGGAAAATGTTAGAGGTAAGATGAAGTGAAGAAGGGATAAATTCCAATGGAGGATGAAGTCTTGTGATGATGTGTTCTAAGGTATGTTATTTAATGGTCATCTTACCATATTCGCTTTAAAAGTGTTTCCAGAATGATTCAGATAGAGAAACTTATAGGCTATTGAGAAGACATATCAAGGTAACTTTAGTAAAAATTTAAGCTTCTAGTTCATTGTATTTTTGGCAATACACTCTGTGGGAGATAGGGTTTTTGACTAGTTGTGAAACTAGTCTCAAACAGGTGTTCTGAGAAAAATAATCATAACTTCTTCATAGAGAATCCAAATTTTATGAGACCAATTGAATTGGAAAGAGTACAGTATGTATTATGTTTTTTGCACATTTTAGAACCATATTTCAAATACTCATCACATGGAATTCTCTACAAGTGCACTCTCAAGAATAGCCCAAAATTCACCAAGGTCTTCCATTTTTTCTATAACCCCTTTTCAGGGATGATTCATGAGTGAAACTTAGAGGAATTTAAGAGAATATATTAAAAATGATTGAGTACAAGTTTTAGACCTTTATTCATTATAGGTATGGAGTTAGGATTTTTTAAAGTTAGGGTCTATGACTAATCCCGCTAGATTGAGGTAAAGCTTGATGAAGATGTTATTCTCTTGTTTTTTAAGATGAAGAAGTTATGAGGGTATTTGATGGTATGCATCAGGTTTCTCACATGTTGAAAGGTATGGTTATCTATTTTTTTTTAGGTTTGTATCTTGGTGATTTGGCACATGCCTAAGGCATGTATTGGAATATTGTTTGAGGTATATATATTTGTTGTTTTGGTACATGCTTGAGGCATGTCTTGGATGCCCTTTTGGTACATGGATGCATATGTTTTAGATACATATATTGGATGGTTTGGAACATGATTCAGGCATACTTTTGGCATATGGTTTGAGGATCATCTTAGATATTTGGCACATGGTTTGAGATGTACTTTGGTATATGTTTACATGTTTGAAACATATCTTGATACATGGTTCATGGATTTTATGGTACATATCTTAGTACATGGTTGATGGATGTTATGGTACATGTTTTAGTACATGTTTGATGGATGTTTTTGAATTTATGGGCTGAATCAAGTTCTAACTATAGGATTACCAACAACCCTTTGACTATCGGTCCTTCTGGATACCAGAAGGCAACACAACACACAGAGTGCACTGTGCAGTCTCACCCGAGATGGATTCAATGGGTGGTATTAGGAATCAGGTGTCTACAACCATGGGATGGTATGCGCTTCTCTCTCAGGGGCATTAGATCTACTCAATTGTTATCCCTCGAATACCCATTTATTATTCTAACCCTAGTTGGATCTTATTTTTTACCAGTGACACAATTATTCTAACAGAAATTCATTACCATTATAACAGAATATACCCAATGACATATATTCATTTACTGTAACAAGAGATTCATATTTGAATACTAACTATGATATTCATCCATTTAGTGTTGTCCTACAGAGTTCATCAGGTTATCCTTAGTGTGCAATATCATTTCCTTTATCATTTTAACGTGTTCATCATAAAAATCATTAAAGAAGATATAACCACAAGTACTGCAAACATTCACACATAGCCCAGATATATTATGGTTCACCCCCTCCTGGGGCTACGTCCATAAAGATGAGTCGCTTTAGTTCTTTATTAATCTTCCTACAAAATTTAGTGTTGCACACGGTACATTTCTTCCTCCATTACAATTGATCTCCACGGATCATGATACTATTCAAAAAAGATAGAACAAATCTTTGAATATGCATAGACTAACAAACTCTATAAATCGGAAAAAAATGAGAACTTTTAACCTACGAACCGACCAACCTCTTCCACCATCCTAATACATTCTACTTATAACAAAAATGGGACAAATACCTTACAAAATCCATAACCCTAAGTGGATTAGGTTTGTCCACTTTCCAACAGAGTCAATCTTGGCTAGTCCACAATCCAACCGTTCTCCAAGTCAGCACTTGTCCAATTTCCAACTACTCCACAGTAGTTTGTCCAATTTGTAACTTCTTTTCCTCGATGTTAGTTTTCCTCTGTTTCTGGAGCACTCCCTTTTTTCCGGGGTTTCCTTATATTTTCTTATTTTTTTCTTGCTTTCTTCAAAATTCCTTGATTATCTCCCAAAATTGGCTTATGCCAATAGGCCCCCAACACTAACATCGTGACTCATTCTGAGTCACTCACTGACTCCTACATATTTCATTGCTTGTGCCAGTGCTTCATACATCTTTGTTTCTTGTTGTTATTGACCCTGATATTGGTTTCTCTTTTCGCCATGGCTTCTACCATTTTCGCGATGACTGGAGGTTTCAATATTTATCTCCCCTCCAAGCCTATTTGTTCCACTTTCGATTTAGCTGTGTCGATATCCATGACCAACTTCTCATCCTTTTTCTGCAAAGGCTCCAACTGAGCCTGCCTTGCAATCTTCTCTGCCTACACTACGTTTTCTTCTGACTGTAGACTCTTCATTTCTACAGTTGTCTTAATTTTTTCAGGCAGTGACATCATCTTCTATCTCTGTTTCGAGTCTCCCATTGCTACGTGGACCCTATCTTCCTTTCCTTACATCTCCTACAAGATTCCATATTCTTGTAATTGTGTCCACATTTGGGAAATTTTCTCCAAGAACTCTGTCATATTTTGTATATCCTGTGTTATATTCTCCACAGATGATGTTGCATCTTGATCTCATTGTGGCCTTACTTCTAGAGGAGTAGTGGGTATTTTGTTCTCCTCCAGCTCATTTATTTGGTTCTTATATTTCTCCAAATCCTGAGCTATTTTATTCATCTTTTCTTCTGATGATACTTCCTCTCCTCTTGTGCTATCCGGGATGGTTTGAAACACTGTGCCAATGTGTCTCTCCATATCTTCCATATTCTTTTACACTAAATTCTTCTCTTTCCCTTCTTGGGTAATTTCATCCTTCAATTTTATGTTCTCCTGTTGTGTTGTCAATTTGTCGCAACCAACCTTGCTCTGGACTGGATTTCCTATGTGACACTAATCTGCAATTTGTACAGCACCTTTGTCAGGATATTGGGAAATTCCAAGTCCAATATCTCTATATCCTTTAGAGTCTTTTGTGTTGCATCCTCATCAATGTACAATATATCAGGTGTTATAATTAAATTTGCGCTCCCCTGCATTGTGATATTCATTGTTTCCCCTGTTGGCATTCCTTCCATAGTATTTACTGGTGTGTATTTTTGTCGTTGATCTACTCTGATCTTTAATTGTTCCAACATGTTTTTTACCTCCTACGCCTGCTCAATAATTGAATCCCTATTATCAGGTGTTATAATTAAATTTGCGCTCCCCTGCATTGTGATATGCATTGTTTCCCCTGTTGGCATTCCTTCCATAGTATTTACTGGTTTGTATTTTTGTCGCTAATCTACTCTGATCTTTAATTGTTCCAACGTGTTTTTTACCTCCTACGCCTGCTCAATAATTGAATCCCTATGCTTCTCAGCATTCTCCCAAGCCTTTGATAACTGATATTCAATGGTTTTAGCTACTAATTCAACATCATCTGTTGTTAGTGATATGTGAGGTGGTGTCCTATGGGCCTTCACCTTCTTCCTTTAGCCACTTTCTTTCTCCCAGGTTATCTTATTTTGGGCATCTCATGGCTCAGATGTCTCTGGAATGTGTGTATCCACCGATGTCTCCTATCTAACTTCTTCTTCCATAGGTATATACTATGTCTCTATCCTCACTTTTGTTGCATGAGCCTATTATATTGTATATCTCGGTGTCTTCTCTATGCACAGTGGATCCTGTGTGGAACCACCCTATGTTGTCTTATGTGTCCTTTGTTTCTTTTGAGGTGGGTTTCTTCCCCCCACTTGGCCTTGTGTTGTATTCTTATTTTTTCTCACACCATTTCTGCATGTCTGTTGTGTAGGGATTGTTTTGTCTTGCGTCTAAGTTTATAATGTTGGCACTCTCCTTGGATTTACTGGCACCTTCTGTGCATTAGGCCACTCCTGGACCTACATTTGGACATCCCGCATCGCCATGCAGTAGCTCAGTTGTAACCATTCCTTTGTTGGATCCCTCTTCTCCTGCAACCACATATTGTGCTGTGTGGCATGAAAATTAGCAATCTTTCCAAACTCTTGGGTTGTCTTAAGTGAAATCCTCCATGTGTTGGATAAGTGATATTGGATCTTTGAAAGATATAGCACAAATGTATCATTGTCCACCTTCTTCTTCTTTGAGTGTGTTGTGCTCCTTAAGGAAGTGTACCGGGTTGCGCCACACTTTCCTAATCTTTGAAGGAACACAATATAAACTGGTTCCTTCCAACCTACAAGTGCAATGAGGATGAGTATCCACGAGTAGTGGAACTCATAGCCCTAGTATTGTATATATTTACAGTCCTCCAGAAAGGAATTGAGAAAATAAGGGGCCCAACTCATCGAGCTCCCCTTCGTGCACTGCACTGTAGCCACTACTACCCTTGTTGGTACTTCTTCCTTCCTTCATTTTCGCATTAACTTACACACTAAAAACCTTGCATTGAATCTTGTCGTCGAATCATTTATGTCATTGATGTTGATCCCCCTATTCCCTCTATATGTGCCATATTTTTCCTTAAATTCATCATAAATGGCCATTGCCTTAGCCTTGTCCTCCATATACTATTCTAGCTTCTCCCCATCTATGGGTAGCCCAATAATTGATGCTATTAAGTCCACATCGATAGGCATTGGCCTATCCATCCATAAGACACCTCCATGCACTGTTTATAGGCAATTTTTCACACATTCGTTGATGTATTTACCATGCCCAAAGTGAGGTATATCTAATAAGTTCATAATATCTTTGTTATAGAGCCCCAGGATCCAATATGCATGATCCAAGAATGGTGCACCTGATGGGCCCTTTCCTCTACTTTCCATGTAGTTATGATGTGCCAAATCCAAGAATTTGATGGTATCTACTACATCATGGTATGAATACTTTATACCATTCACACCTCCTACCATTTCATCATCCACTTTTACTCCATCTGAGATCTTTGGCATTACAATTGCCAACTCGACCTGTGCGCGCGGTATGGTTTGCACACTGATTTCAGCATGAAATTTATTTTTCCCTCGTGAGGAGGACGCCCCCACCTTAGGTATGCCCTCTTTCTTTGTTTCTTGTTCTTATTATGACTCTAGAACCTGCTGAGATGAACCCATGGCATGTTCTTCGTCCTGTGGCCCTTTTCTTCTCGACACATTAGACTCTGTTCATTCTGCATCTTCCTCAGGCTACCCGACCTCCTTCGATGGGTTTTATTCCTCCTCCACCTACCTGCTATGTGGCTCATACTCTGTTGTATGTATTTCATCCACATCAACTACTGTCGGCATTCCATGTGTCTCTGTTTGCATCGCCTAAGAGCTACTTATCATGTTTTTCCCGGGCCTAATCGACGCTCCAACTCAGGGTGGAAACATCTTGCTACAATATGAACTATTGTTCTACAAATATTAACCTACTGTCAATAATTATCACTCTCTTTCACTTAGGGTTCATTCTTCATTCTTATCCTTAGCTAAAAACACAAATGACTACATTTTCCCCCTTTTTATAACTTTATAGTGAGATGGCGTACTGACAGCTATTTCGCACTGACAATTTTCTCTTTTTTAGTTTTTCCTGCACGCTCCACTTTTGTACCTATCAACTACTTTCCAGCGCGCAGTGTTGAAGACACTGGTTTTTCTGTGGTGCACTGTTAATGTTAATAATTCTATTAAAACCTTCTAGTATTCTCCTATCTTTTTGTCTTTTTACTACATTTCTTCTTTTATGGATTTTTGTCTTTTTCTTCTAACATCTACTATATACAATATGTACAATCATACATCCTTTTTTTGTTTTTACCTCAGGTTGTTAGTTCGAATTTCTTGAAACAACTTCAGTCGATTTCCATTCACCAGTCCTCTAAGATTCTTCCTTGCAAGATCCTTCAGTTGCACAACACCTCCATTAGTGATGGCTTCTGCTTGATAATGCCCTAACCAGTGCATCTTGAACTTCCCAGGGTGTTGTAGGTACCTACTGTCATAGAGGAGAACTAGATCCCCTTCCTTAAATATTTTCTTCTTTATGTGCCTATCATTCCAAGATTTGTCATTCGCTTTCTGTACTTCTTGGTGAAATCCTACTATAATTATGTCTTCTTCCATCTCCATCATTTGATCCAATATTTCTTGCACAACACCTTCTTCTGTCATGTTGGTGATTGTTGCAATGCATAGACTAGGTACTAAATAATCCAATGGAACCATTGCTTCCTACCCATACACCAGTTTGAATGGTGTATGTCCTATAAGCTTCTTGCATGTAGTCCTGTAATCCCATAACATTGTTGATACCTTCAAATCCCAATCATCCCTATTCACATTGAAAATATTTATCAATCCATTTTCTAGAATCTTGTTAAAATATTCTACTATACCATTTTCCCGGGGATGGTAATGTGTTCTCTTCTGATGATTTATATCAAATTATTTTGTCATAGCTCTGATTGTACTGTTAATAAAATGAGTTCCCTAATCACTCAACAAAATTATGGGATGTCCAAATCTGGTCACCGCGTTCTCAAAGAGAAACTTAATTGCAGTTTATGCACTACAATCCTTCACTAGGGATGTTGTTGCCCATCTGGTTAAGTATTTGTTGCAGTGATGATGTATCTAGCTCCTAACCTCCTTGTTGGTGGTTTAATGGGTCCAATGAAATCCATAGCCCATTTATCAAATACATGTAAAGTTACTTGGGGCATAAGTGGCATTTCATCCATTTTGGATGGTTCTCCCACCCTCTGAGAGATATCATAGGTTTGACAGTATTTCTTTGTGTCCCTACGTATTGTAGGCCACCATAATCCTATGAGCAACACCTTCTTTATTGTAGGATTTCCTACATAGATCCCTCCAGTTATACATTCATGTTCTTTTTCTAACACCATGGAGCATTCATGTTCCATTACACATATTCTCATAATTCCATCTACACCTAACTTGTATAAATGACCTGCAATCAGATGATAGTCTACAACATGGACTACCAACTATTTTTTCGATGTGACAAAAAATTCCCTAGGAGTCATTCCTATTCTCAAAAATCCAACAATGTCAGAAAAATAATCACCGTCAATCTTAACAGAAAATAAGTTATCATCAGGAAAATTCTCCCCCAAGTTATTTAGCTCCTCTCCATTAGTAATTCTTGACAGATGATATGGTCCTGTATTCATCTTCCCTGGTTTTACTATGATTTCAAAATCAAATTCTTGAAACAATAATATCCATATACAGATCCTCCCCCCCAACAATATCTTGTTAACTAGGTACTTCAAAGTGGAATGATTTGTAAACATCATAAAATGTTGACCCAATAAATAATGTTTGAAATTTTGTAGGTCATATACCATTTCCATTCCTTCCCTTTCTGTATTATTATAGTTCTACTTAGAATCAGACAATTTTCTACTAGCAAAAGATATCGGGTGATCAATGTCTCCTTCACCTAGTTCTGCCAAAACTGCTCCAAGTGCAATGGATGAAGCATCCACATGCACATGAAATTCTTTTGTCCAATCTGAAAAGCTCAGAATCGGTTATGTCTCCATCTTCTCTTTCAGTGTGTCCAAGCTCTCTTGGCATTCATCATTCCACTAAAACTTGATGTCTTTCTTCAATAACTTCTCCATGGGCGCAATAATCTTTGCATATCCCTTTATGAATTTCTTGTAGTACCCTGTGTGGTCCAATGTTTCTCTCAACTGGCGCACTGACTTTGGTGGTGGTAAATTGACAATAACAACAATCTTCGCAGGGTCTACTATCAAGCCATATTTTCATACAATGTGCCCAAGTAGGATGCCAAATGGTGTGTTGAATATAAATTCTTAATGTTCAATGAGATTTGACATTGCCTACATATTTCTAACATTAACCTCAAAATTTCTACATGGTCCTTCAATAAACTGAAAATTGTCCAATCATCCAAACAAGACTCTAAAAATTTATGTATAAAATACTTGAATGCAGCTACTACTACTCTAGAAAATATTGTTAGTGTATTCTTTAAACCAAATAGAATTATTGTGTACTGACATGAGCCCCACTTTGTTGCAAATTTAGTTTTTTACCTATCCTCCAGAGCAATTTTGATCTAATGGTATCCTGAAAATCCATCTGTGAAAGGGTACACTTCTTGTCCTCCCACATTCTCTAAAACCTCATCTATAAATGGAGTAGGAAAGGGATCATGTAGGCAAGCATAATTTAACTTCCTCAGATACACACATATCCTAATCCCTCCAGTCTTCTTTTCTTGGACCTCCATTGGACTAATCCACTTTGATTCTTCCATAGACTCTATGATTCCTAATTCTACCATCTTGTCAATTTATGCCTTAACCTTATGCTTATAGATGGGTTTTAATCTGTATGGTATTTTTCTAACTATTCTTTCCTCTAGTCTAAGGGTTATATTCATTTCCCCAAGTTCTCCTGCTACCCCTTTCATCTCTCAAAATGTGGTTGGGAATAATTCACAATACTCACATAGTAATTCAGTTATATTTTCCATTGTCTCACTATCCCAGTAATCTCCAATGTTGGTTATCTTGGGCTTCTCTTCAGTCCCAATATTGACCTTTTTAATCTTCATAGGTGAAGTAAACTCTTATGATTTTAATAGGGGTCCTTCCAACCATCTTTCTCCTTCCCCTTCTAATATATGTATGCCACATGGGTTTTCTTATGCTTCTTCATCCTCTACGACCTGATAACAATAAACTAATTGTTCAAGTGTTTCTTTTCTTTAATATATGTCTACTGTCACTGTATATACCCCATACTCTTCAAATATATTCCCTTTGATCCTCTGTAATTCTAGATCCACCCATGGACTCCCACTTTCAAATTCAAAGGTCCTAATAAAGTTTTTTTGCATTGCACCCCAACCTGCAGTTTCTCTATGCAGTTCCTGCTCCTTATACCAATTACTAGGTATTCCTTCTAAAGTATGAATAAAGTAATGCATCCATTCCCCTGGTGGTACCAATATCTAGTTACTGACACAATCATCTATGTGTTTTCTTTGGTTCCCTCTTCCATCATAATTCTGTAAGAGTCTATCATATTGACTCCTACCAAATCTTATGTGCATCGGTCACTTACACTGATGCCAGTCTGAATTACCTTCTTATGTGAACCCCACCATCATGCAGGTGTGTCCCTTAGTGCTATATCCAACACTAATAATATTTGACTACCCAAAACCTCTAATTCGAACTCTGTTAGAAATTTTTCTAAATTTTCCTCTTCGGTAATTGTGGGAAACTGTCTTACTTCTGTCCCAACCCATCTTACTGCGCATGTAACTCTGGAACACCTCCTAGTAGAGACTTCATGCAATATTTTTTGCTAGTTTTATACTCCATTATTAGAATCTGACATTTCAGAATTAATACTCCTCCAACTGAGCACTCCATATGTAGTTGGATTCACATAGTCTTCATCTCGCGCAGTAGTCCTATACAACTAGTTCACATCATCCTCTAGCACACTAGCAGACACACGTTCTACATATATTTCACAATATGAGGGATATAAAGGTGCTACTACCCTAAATTTCCCAACTTCAAACATCATCTTTCTAGTCTTTAAATTAATTATGGCTTGATTATGAAAGGCCCAATCAATTCCCAATAGTGTTGGAAATGGTATAGACTCATCCACCATATCCATCACTTCAAAGTTTGTTGTGGTGCACACACCATATAGATCAACTGTTATATTCTTCAATCTACCTATGGGAATCACTCTATGTTCGTTTTCTAGCTTCAATTGGATAGGTGAATACCCTAGTGTAGGTTCCCCCATTGCTTCCCAATTCTTCTTTGGAAAAATGTTGACACCTGATCCTAAGTCTAGGATAACATTTCCCATGTTAAAGTCTCTTATATTTGCATTCAATTTGAACTCTCTGCTAGTTCTTTTATTTCTATGGACATGAATAATATTCTTTGGCTCTATTTCGACCCCTTCCTCTATGCTATATTTCTCAAGCATAGTTTTAAATAAATCCACGGAATTCTTATCATTAAGTAATCTAAAGAAAGATCCCAGGAAATTCTTTAAGTTACTTACTTTCTTTTTTTTATTTCCTTTGTAAGTATGATCCAAAGACTGAGGCATATCAAAAATAGGATTATCATACCTCGGCATAGTATTCTATGTGGAGGATACATTCTCCTTCAGGAACTCCTTCTTTTCTTCCTTGAAAGTTTATTTCTCCTTCTTTGCATCAAACTGTTGTTGTGGCTAAGTGTTCTTCTGAATATAGCACTGAGATTCCTTCTTCTGATTTTGTGCATCTTCTCCTATCTTCACTCCTCCTATAGTCACTGTATTGATGTTCCTCCCCGGATCCCTTATTTTGGTAGCAGTTCACTGAACATTCTGGTTATTTAGATTAATATTCTCTTGGATCTTCGTCATTAACTTTGGGTAATCTTTTGTCACGTGATCTTCTACGCAATAGTACATACATGTTGTTGTTGGGTGAGGACAATATCTGGCATAGTGTCCTTGCTGTTGACAATTATGGAAGATAATAGGCCCTCTTCCTCTGCTCGTTCCTCCTCTTCCTCTACCTCTGAATCCTCCTTTTTTCCCCTATGGATCCATGCTCTGATACTGTGGTGCCTGATTATACTACAGGGGTTGTTGAAAATGTGGCACTACTTGAAATTGTTGTGCATTGCCAAACTGTGGCGCAGTCTATCCTACCATCAACTCAGCCTGCATCTTGTATGCATCTGAGGTTCTTTCCTTTATTAACTCTAGGGTTCTATAATTTTTGTATGTATGTCCCATTGACTTACAAATTTACAAAAATTACTCTTCGATTATGTCTTGTACTTCTGCATCATAGGGCAGTGATAAGGATCATGTCCATGTTTCTTTCATATTTCACACCAAGGCCCTCTTGTAGGTAATGGATTTGGCAGCCCTACTCCCAAGTACTACGCAAATGTCAGACACTCATTCTTGTGATTTCCCTCTGATATGCACAGGGTACACCACACTGCTTCTCCTTTCTCCCTACTTTTATTCCGGTTTAATTGCACTCTCAAGTTATTCATGTCTTCCTTCATCTTCTCTATAGCTAGATCTACCTGAATATACTGATTCTCCTATAAATGCATCACTTCTTGCAGTGCCTCTTCCTGGGTTTGAAATTTTTGTTGTCTCAATGGATATTTGAAATGTGTTAACAGAGAATTTATAAACAATTGTCTGTGTTGGATGTCAGAAATGTGATACTTCAGTTTACCTTTCAATGTCTTGAACTTCTGATCGATGTCCCATACATAATCTCATGGTTTATGTCTAACCTCAATCATCTCATTCATAAAATGATCCTCTCATTTCGGCCTCTGAAACTTAGTGATCATTTCCTTCTTGATCTCTTCTATTGTTCTTGGCAAACCCTATGGATTGTTTACTGTTATATTCATGTACCAATCCAACGTGCAGTTTTTGAATGTTATTGCTAGCTGCGCTACTTTTTCTACCTCATCAGTGACTCTTTGTTCTTCCCATATTCGCTCACACATGAATAGGTTCTTCTATGGGTATTTTTTTCCATCCCCATGGAACTGTGGTAATCGTATTGTTAGATCTACACCTGCCATTGTATAATGTGTTGCACCTGCTCTACGCGGTACTACTATCTGTGTATTGTTGTTTGGACTTGAACTCCCACTGGTATTTCAACTGGTACTTCCACTTGTACCACTACCTAAATTGTTGTTGGTACTTCCACTTTTACTCTCACTTCTATTATGATCTCCTAGATTCCTCTAACTATCAGTTATTGGTTCTCTAAACAACTCTTTCTTTGTTGATGTGTTAATCATACATGGGGTTGTAGGTTCTACACTGATTCAAATCTAGACAGGGATGCTTTATTCCTCATTAAATCTCTCTCCTCTATTATTTCTTTCATATGTGGCACAAATTATTTGTTAAATGTGATCTACAACACGAAGATACTCTACCTCTTCCTCATCACTTTCCAAGGCTTCCCTCTCGGCTACTACTATTTTCTTCATATTGATCTTATACTGGTAGGGTCTGCCACTGGGCGTTGTTCCTACCTTTTGCATAATGTCCTGGATCTCCTCTTGATCCATCATAATGGGATATTTATCTTTACTGCACTCTCCTCTATCCATTTCCCCTTCCATATCAGACCTTCTTCAATGTTTCCCCTCACTCCCCCATGCAAGCAGGGTAGTTTAGTTGTTTAATTCCATGGTTAATATCCCTTTATCATGCAATAATATATTGATTGAAGTGTACAATGACATGATGTACCTTCCCCTTGTACCCTTAAGAAACTCCTTCTCTTCTACACAATAATACTTCGATGTATCTACTACAAACTCAGTGATATACCCTACTACAATGTTGTCTAGCTAGAAATATACTACGCGCATGAATTTGTTATTCGCCTTCTTCAACTGCGTGATACTCTCTTCTATCCACTCCATTTATATAACTCTTTTTTTTTCGGATGGGTATATTTAAACCGTTCTATCCGCTCTTGCAATAGTGTGGGAAACTCACTAAAGAAACTCCTGTGTATTTCATTGAATATGTATCTCTCCAAGTACTGTATTGGCTTAAACCTAGGGCTTCTATTATCTTTGTGGGAAATCTCTAGTTCTTGAACTGTCAACCATATTTCAATCTCCTCTTTCATGGGGTTCCAACCTAAAAACATCCCCTTTCTTAAACCCTCACGCTATACTACATGGTACATTCCTCCTGAGATAATCTTCTGATTTCCAACCAGAAACTGAACCATTTTTTGGCTTTATGGGCTGACCTAGGTTCCAGCTATAGGATTACCAACAACCCTTTGAATATCGGCCCTTCTAGAAACCAGAAGGAAAAATAGTGCACATAATGCACTTCGTAGTCTCACCTAAGATGGTGATGAAAAGTCAACAAGAAACATGTGTCTAATTTATTTTTCCCTTAAATAAATTGGACAATAAATATTAATCTATTATTTCATTCATAACTGAGTGAGTTGGATTTGTAAGAGAACTATAAGTGTATTTAAGTGAGTTAAGATCAGTTGTATTAGTTGTAACTAAACTTGCACTAGTGAGAGTTCAGTTAATCAGTGAACTCACATGCAACTGAAGATTCGCCATGGTTAACTACATGCATGTCAGATCCAGTGGAGACCCAGTTGAGATAACAGGTGAAAGGGACAGTTTGGCTATTAGTTGTGATTTTTTCACACATGCATTGGATATGATTATGAGAATGTGCAAACTAGGCAATTTGTATCATTGTGAGAATTCGAATTGTAGAGTTTGTGCAGAGGAGGTAGGATGTCTGGACACGGAAATTGGCACATGTATTTGTTGATTTGTGTATGATAGTGTGAGACGATTGTATTGTACTGAGAGCTCTTGGATTAGAGTTTTGTATGAGATTGTTTCATGATTCATGATATACATAATATATGATAGTGGGGTTTTTATCTTTACGCTTTCCCGAAAAATCTTTTGTGTTATGTGTTCTTGATATTTCACTTTGTGATTGTGGTTGTGATCGTGGTTTATTTTTCCACAAGAATAATAGTAGAAGTGATTCTGTATTTAACAGTGGTGTATAATTGTTAGATCAGGAGAATCACAGGAATACAAAAATTTGTATTGAAATTTTTACATGGTATCAGAGCCACGGAGGCCACGGAGCTATGGAAGTGAGGTTCGAACATATTTGTATTCTCACAGGTCCCATCTCTAGCAGGGTGCAAACCCTAGTACTGAAAACTACCATCATTTTCAGAAATAGTAATTCTCGCACTCTAGACAAAGGCAGGGTGTGAAATTCATTGGCATTCTCGCAGGCTACAGTGAAGCAGGGTGTGAACTTCCCTCACCCTACAGTGAAGCAGAATGCAAACTTTATTCGCATTCTCGCAGGCTATAGTGAAGCAGGGTGCAAACTTCCCTCACCCTACAGTGAAGCAGGGTGTGAACTTCCCAAGAAAGTTCGCAGGCTACACACAGGCAGGGTGCGAACTTCCCTCAAGCTACTCTCAGGTGGGGTGCGAACCTCCCAGGGCAAGAGGGATTGCAGGAGTTGAGTTTTGGTGGTTGGATAACATTCAAATTTGCAAGATTTTCTTGGGGCGACAACTGATTCAAGATCGAAAATGTCTTTCAATGGATTGAGGTTGGAGTATGCACTCGAGGGCAGCTCGAACTACATTGCTTGGAAGGACAAGATGGAAGCAGTTCTTGAAGATAATGGCTTGAAGGGTTACATTGACAACGATGTTCCTAAGCCAGATGCGACAAATACTGCAAATCTTTATGCATGGAAAAAGAAAGTGGTGAAGGCGAGGAGGATTCTGTTGGAGGGAGTACAAGAACACATTGTCTCAAGTCTCCATGGGAAAACTACACCATATGCAATGTGGAAGGTTTTGATGGATCTGTTCCAAAATAGTAGAAACCATAGAAAAATGGCGCTCAAAGATAAACTCGGGAAGATCAATATGGAGAAGGGAGACACCATTCCAAAATGTCTCACAAAGTTTGTCCAATGTCGGGATGATCTTGGAAGTGTGGGAATAACAATTGCTACTGATGATTTGGTGAGCTTGGTGCTCCTAGGGCTTCCCAAGAGTTGGCACAATTATCAAGACTCTGTCAATGGAAGGGAAAAATTATTGGATTGGGAACGACTGTGGTCGGATCTTGTGCAAGAGGAATTCAGGTGGAACACCAGAGATGGATCTTCATCAAAGCATGATGATGAAGAGGATTGTGCTTTGACTTCCAAGGCAAGGAAAGGGAAAGGGAAGAAATTCCATTCAAAATCTGAGTCTAAAGTCAAGAAGTTGGATTTGTCCAAAGTGAAGTGTTTTCACTGCCATGAACATGGGCATCTCGCTACTAACTGTCCATAGAAGAAGAAGAATAAGATGGTTGTTGGATCTACAAGTAGTGAGGCTCTTGTCTCGCAATTTGAACTTGACTTCGCTTTGATTGCATGCATGGATTCAAGTGCATTGGGATCGGTGTGGTATTTGGATAGTGGTGCTTCCTTCCACATGATGGGAGATAAAGAGTCTTTCATTGACTTGGAGAAGAAAGATCTCATAATGCATATAGAGATGGGCAATGATGGATGATACAGTGCAACTGGTATTGGTACCATTACCTTTCAAATGGAGTCAGGTAAACCATTTCAATTGAAAAATGTTATGAATATTCCAGGTCTAAAGAAAAACTTGGTCTCAGTCGCAATGTTGGAGGACAGAGGCTATGATGTTGTTTTTAGCAGTGGTAAAGCCTACCTGTGACATAAAGAAATGGGTCAAGTCAAGAAGATAGGGATTCGAGTTAAGAATCTCTACATGTTGGAGGTAGATGGCTGCAATGCCATGATAGGCAAGGAAAAAAAAGTGGTGAGTTGGGATGAGGGCGAATTATGGCACAGGACATTGGGACATCTTCATCATGGAGCCTTGAAGATCAGGCAACAGATATCTACTGGACTTCCAATGGGAACACTTGCTCAGTTAGATCAGTGCAAGGGGTGCACCCTGGGGAAGTATGTAAAGTCCACCTTTCATGAAAAGGAGAACCATGCTTCGGTGATCCTAGAGAGAATTCGCATGGACGTGTGTGGACCATTCTTGGTTGCTTCAATAGCAAAACATAGGTATTATGTTATTTTTGTTGATGAATTTTCTCATAAATGTTGGATATTCTTCATGCAGAAGAAGGATCAAACATTCTCAAAGTTCTGTGAGTTTAAAGCATTAGTGGAGAAAGAGTTGGGGAAGCAAGTGAAATCTCTAAGGAGTGATAATGGTGGAGAGTACATCTCTAACGAATTCAAATACTTCTGCAGCAGAGAAGGAATTCGAAGAGAACTCATAGCGCCTCATAACCCACAACAAAATGGGGTCGCGGAGAGAAAGAACAAAACGATCATGGGTGCAACACGAGCAATGTTGCATGATCAGGGCCTACCAATGAATTTGTGGGAAGAAGCATGCAATACTGCGGTTTATGTGCAGAACCGTTGTCCTCGTAGAGTACTTGGCATAAGTACACCTGAAGAAGCTTTTACTGGTAATAAACTTGATGTTTCTCATTTTAAAATTTTTGTCTCATATGTTTATGTGCATGTGACCAAGGATGCCAAGAAGAAGCTGGAACCGACTGCTGAAGTTGGGATATTTGTGGGGTACACATAAACACCCCATAATTATCATGTGTATTTTCTGAGCAGTAAGATGACTGTTATGCGACGTGATATAAAATTCGATGAGGGGAAATCCATGCGGTTGTCGCTTGAGAGGGAGCTAGACTTGCATGCAGAAGAGGAACTGATGGTTCCCAAGGATGAGTCTCAAGATGTGGATCAACCACATGAAGAGGTTCATGGAGTGGAGGAAACCACTCAAGTAGAGCCATCCATCAGAAATGGAAGAAAGCGCACCACGGAAGCTAACAGATTGAGACTAGATGTTGCACAGAATGTAGGTGCCCCTACTTCATAGTGCAGATAGAGACAGTCTCCTGATCAATTTGCTGGATACATGGATCTCATGAGAAAATGTATTGTGACTAAACCATCTTCCTTTCAGGAAGCAGTGCAAGACCCCACTTGGATTGATGCTATGGTAGAGGAGTGTGACTCCATTGTCAAAAACAGTGCATGGGAAATTGTCCCAAGACCGATTGATAAATAAGTGGTAGGTTCAAGATGGATCTACAAGGTAAAGCAAGCTGCTGATGGGAATGTGGAGAAATACAAGGCTAGGTTTGTGGCCTGAGGATTCTCACAAATCGAGGGGATAGATTATGATGATACCTTTTCACCTATCGCAAGGTACTCTTCCATAAGATCCATCCTTGCACTCTCAGTGCAGATGGGCTGGCGCATTCATTAGATGGATGTAAAAACTGCATTCCTCAACGGGATAATTGAGGAATAAGATTGAACAAACAGAAGGTTTTGAGGCCTTTGACAAAGAGTCGCATGTGTGCAGACTCAAGAGAGCACTGTATGGGCTGAAGCATGCACCCCGTGCTTGGTACACTCGGATAGACAACTATTTCACTGGATTGGGCTTCACCAAAAATGAAGCGGATGCAAAACTATACCAAATTGTGGTGGAGGGTAAGCTTTTGATCATTGTGCTTTATGTTGATGATTTAATACTGATTGGTGATGAGCATTTGATACACTCATGCAAGGAAGACCTTGCAAAGGAGTTCGAGATGAATGATTTGGGCCTTCTTCATTATTTCCTTGGTTTGGAAATATGGCAGTGAGATGGTGAAATTTTTGTGTCTCAAGGAAAGTATGCAAGGGAGATACTGTGTAAGTTTCACATGGAGGGCTGCAAACCCACGGATACTCCTCTTCCAGGAAACTGGAGGAAAGAGGATGCTACTTCTGGAGAAGTAGTGTATGCTACTTTCTATTGACATTTAGTGGGTTCTCTAATGTATTTAGTGAACATGAGACCAGACATTTGCTATGCGGTTAACCAGCTAAGTCAAGCGATGGTTAAGCCTACCAAACTCTTTTGGAAGGCGGGTAAGCATGTCCTGAGATATCTGAAGGGCACATCTGAGTATGAATTATGGTACATATAGACAAATGAGGTGAAGTTGCATGGCTTCATGGATGCATATTGGGCAGGCATCCCAACGGACAGAAAGAGCACATCAGGGGGGATCTTTAGTATCGGATCTACAGTTGTTTCTTGGTACAGCAGGAAATAGAGATCCATGGCACTCAGTTCAACGGAAGCGGAATACATGGCAGTGATTCAAGATGCATGTGAGGCTATCTGAATGAGGAAGATCTTGGTTTCTTTGTTTGGTTCTCATTTAGATCCGACAGTGATTTATTGTGATAATCAGAGTTGCATTAAACTCTCGATTAATCCTGTGTTTCTTGACAGATCTAAGCATATAGATATCTGGTATCATCATCTCAGAGATTGTGTGCAGCGGAAGATCATGTTGCTTCAATACATTCCTACGGAAGATTAGGATGCATACATTCTGACGAAGGTGCTCACCAGGAGCAAATTCGAATATCATAGAGACAGGATTGGGGTGAAGGATAATCCCTTTCTTGTTGAGAAGGAGTGTTGAAAAGTCAACAAGAAACATGTGTCTAATTTATTTTTCTCTTAAATAGATTGGACAATAAATATTAATCTATTATTTCATTCATAACTGAGTGAGTTGGATTTGTAACAGAACTATAAGTGTAGTTAAGCGAGTTAAGATCAGTTGTATTAGTTGTAACTAAACTTGCACTAGTGAGAGTTCAACTAATCAGTGAACTCACATGCAACTGAAGATTCTCCATGGTTAACTACATGCATGTCAGATCCAGTGGAGACCCAATTAAGATAATAGGTGAAAGGGACAGTTTGGCTATTAGTTTTGATTTGTTCACACATGCATTGGATATGCTTATGAGCATGTGCAAACTAGGCAATTTGTATCATTGTGAGAATTCGAATTGCAGAGTTTGTGTAGAGGAGGCAGGTTGTCTGGACACGGAAATTGGCACATGTATTTGTTGATTTGTGTATGACAGTGTGAGATGATTGTATTGTATTGAGAGCTCTTGGATTAGAGTTTTGTATGAAATTGTTTCATGATTCATGATATACATAATATATGATAGTGGGGTTTTTAGCTTTACGCTTTCCCCGAAAATATTTTGTGTTATGTGTTCTTGATATTTCACTTTGTGATTGTGGTTTTGATCATGGTTTATTTTTCTGCAAGAATAATAGTAGAAGTGATTCTGTATTTAACAATGGCGTATAATTGTTAGATCAGGAGAATTGCAGGAATACAAAAATTTGTATTGAAATTTTTACAGATGGCTTCAATGGGTGGTCATGGGACTCAGGTGTCTGAAACCATGGGATGGGATTTGCTTCTCTCTCAGGGGAATTAGATATACTAAACTACTAGCACTCGAATACCCATTAATTATGCTAATCCTAGATGGATCTTATTTCTGACCAGTGACACAATTATTCTAACAGAAATTCGTTAACCATTATAACATCATATACCCAGTGACATATATTCATTTACTACAACAGAAGATTAAGATCTAAATACTAACTATGAAACTCATCCATTTATTGTTGTCCTACAAATTTCATCAATTTATCCTTAGTGCGTAGTATCATTTCCTTTATCATTTTAACATGTTCATCATAAAACTCATTAAAGAAAATATAACCACAAGAACTGCAAACATTCACACATAACCCAGATATATCGTGGTTCACCCCCTCCTGGGGCTATGTCCACAAATATGAGTCGCCTCATTTATTTATTAATATTCCTGCAAAATCTAGTGCCACGCACGATACATTTCTTCCTCCATTACAATCGATCTCCATAGATCATGATAGTCTTCACAAAACTTAGAACAAATCTTCAAACATGCATAGACTAAAAAAATCTAGAACTCGGAACAAAACTAAGAACTTCTAACCTACTAACCAACCAACCTCTTCCACAATCCTAATACATTCTACTTATACAAAAAAATGGGACAAAGACCTTAAAAAAATCCTAACCCTAAGTGGATTAGGTTTTTCCACTTTCCAACTGTCTCAATCTTGGCTGGTCCATGATCCAACCATTCTCAAAGTTAGTGCTTGTCCACTTTGTAACTTCTTTTCCTCGGCGCTTCTTTTTCTCTATTTCAAGCATTGCTTTTCCTCTGTTTCTGGTGCACTCCCCCTTTTCTTGCGCTACCTTATATTTTCCAATTTTTGCCTTGTTTGCTTCAAACTTACTTGATTATCTCCCAAAATTGGCTTGCGCCAATAGATGTTATGGCACAATTTTGAGGCATATCTTGGAACATGGTTTATGGATATGGTGCATGATTGTTACATGAATTTGATGGCACACATATCTTATCAAATCATTAGTGAGATTGGTATATGATCGGTGTGAGTATATCTGGTTTTAGTTGATGATGATGTTGATGATGAGATATCAGTATCAGGGAAAGATATAGTGACAATGACAGTCACATTCATAGTGACAGTGATAGTGGCAGAGACTGTAACAGGGATAGTGAAAGGTTGGATGACGGGTTGATTATCAGTGACAGGTTGATTATCAATGATAATGATAGAGACTATAATAGAGATAGTAACAGTTTGGATGACGGGTTTATTATCAATGGAAAGTTTTTTATCGGTGACAATGATAGTGATAGTGACAGTGATAGAGACTGTAACAGGGATAGTCACAGGTTTATTATCAGTGAGAGGTTTATTATTAGTGACAGGTTGATTATCGGTATGAGTGGCAGTGATAGGTTGAGTCTACACATATATTTTGGGGAAGAAGGAAGGGGAAAGGAAAGGGGGTTGTAGCCTCCTTTTGGTTGGATCCGAAGAATATAAATAGTTGGAGCTTCCTTCATGTTGGAGCCTATAAATAAGGAGGTTGTAGCCTCCTTCTAGTTGGAGTTGGAGAGTTCAAGGATTTGTAGCTTCCTTTAGGTAGGACCCTATAAATTAGGTGGTTGGAACTTGAGAAATTAGGGAGTTATAGCTTCCTTCAAGTTGGATCATGTAAAAAGGGTATTGGAGCCTCCTTCGAGTTGGTTGGATAATTTTGGAAGTTAGTGCTTCCTATGAATGTAATATTTGATATATAAGAAAGCATTTTTTGGTTTTCTCCCATTTGGATTTCCACTTAAAACTTTGGTGTACTGTGTATATGTGGATATGATGTGATGCATTTTTTATGGTTATATGTTTATGATATATTGAATGTAATCATAAGTGATAATTGATTGATAAACTTGATGATTACATGCTTTGATTAAAAGTGGTAAAAAGTTCTCAATATTTATTCACCCCCCTCTCAATATTGGAAAATAATATGACAATTGGTATCAAAGCGGGTCCTTCAAGAAACATTCTAACCACTGGAAGGTAGATCATGGAGTACATTAATAATGGAACACCAATGTTTGATGATCATAACTATGAGATATGGAGCTCAAGAATGAAAGTATATTTAGAGGGACATGGCTGTGATGTTTGGTACTCAATTGTTTCAGGATACAACGCTTCAAAGAAACCGAAGACTGCAGCCAAGAAGGAATTAAAAAGGAACAACAAAATAACAATGGATGGCATCCTAGATAAATTATTTGATCCGATAAAATCCAAAGTGGGAAAATGCTCATCAACCAAATAAATTTTTGATAATGTGCATAATATTTATTATAATGGATCTCCTCTTATCATAGAGCCAGAACATGCTAACGAATATACATGGACAGAACGAGAATAAATATTCTCATCATTTCAGACAGATCTAGAAGAAGAAGATTGAGAAGTAGGCATAGTGGATCTTGAGTCGAAACTAATCAGTGCCTTAAGTGAGATAAGAAAAGAAAGGAAGGAAAAAAAATTCCTCAAGGAATAATGGAACATAAATTCTGAAGAATTCCAACACATTATCATAAATCTAAAAGCTCAGTTGGAAGAATCCAAACTGATTGAAAAAACTCTCAAAAATCAGTTGGAATAAAAATGGAAGAAAAATGAGTGTTTAGAAGATAAAATAGTATCACAAAGAAAGGAAGCAAAGAGGAGGGAAGATATCTTGACAAATCATCTTAAGGAAAGATATGAGGACTTAAACAAGCTTGAAGCATAATTTAGACAACAAGAAAGAACACTTGAAGAAGAAATCATCTCCTTGAAAACCCAACCTGAAGAATCAAAGAGAACAGAAGAAGTTTTGAAGATTCAGATGATGAATAAAGAAGAATATTGTGAGAAGCTTGAAGAGGAAGTTGTCTCATTGAGGGTTGAAGTTGACAAACTCAATATCTCTCAAGTACTAGAATATATTCTCAGTTTTCAAAGGTCACCATTCAATAAAACGGGTCTTGGATACATTGGTGAGACCTCATGCAAAAAACATGGAAATGCCAAAGAAAGAGAAATATAAACACAATCAGTAATGAAATTTAAAGAGAAGTGTTCTAGGTTGCCGAAAAATAAAAATGAAGAGAATATCTATGCAGAAATTCTCAAAGGAAGGAATCATGGTCAACAAGATGCAAAGAGGAATGAATGCATAAGAGATGTATTTCAAAGAAGACCTTCTACCTCCAAGTATCAAATAAGATTCAATCATTGTGAAGGAAACAACATAAGAAAAGATTTTGATTAGCCAAGGCATTAATTCATAATCACTGCATCACAAAGAAGATCATTTACCCCCAAGTATCAATGTATCGTTCTTGGTTATTTTTTTACTTCTAATAAGTTTGAACATAAGGTTGTAGATTGCAGAGCTTATGGAATAAATGTTCAAGCAAGAAATGTTTATGTGGCTCCATACAATATTGAATGTTGCAAATGCGACAACTTTGGACACATAGCTCATGATTGTAGAAGCATGATGGACACTTCCATGAAATAAAGCAATGATGTCATGTACAATAAGGTTTGGAGAAGAAAGAAAGAACAAAAAGAGAAGGTGAATAAAGAACAGGTGAATGAAGAGGAAGTGAATGAAGTACTCCCATAAATCATAATCTCAGGATTTGCAGTAGTACAAAATCATGATGAATCTAAAGGTAAAGAGGAAGATGTCAATGATGACTCTACATCAGAATGACTTCATTCATCATTCTAAGCCATACGACTTGGAGATTCCCAACAATGTGAACAATGAAGAGGGTGGGTCTAAGCAGTAGATATTGTAGATTAGAGAACTGTCTTTTAGGAAATATGAATTGTTTGTAGAAGGAAGATTCAGAATGATTTGATGACATAGGTGCATAATTTCTCATGACACATTGGTTTATTAAGAAGCGGTTTTCATTCCCATAGAGTTTAATTTGAAGATAGAGAATACTAGTAGACATATTTGATTCAAATTGAAAAGAAGGAATATGCATTAATCTATTGGAGCAGATTCGAACAAGCTCTCAGAACATTGAAGTGGAAGATTAGTCAGCAGTGTGTGCAGTTGTGTAGAAAATTCATTGATAGTTTTTATTGTCAAACAATTGGCTTAGGTTGATGGAAATTTGTTCTGGATGGTTGGTTTTCATTGATTTCAACCCTTGGATATTGATATTGTAGATTGATTTCAACCCTTAATGATTGATTTCAACCCTTGGATAAGTCCGGTAGTGAATTCTGGTCGCACAAAGGCATGGGTAAGTGACCCAATTCTGTTTGTGGTATAAATTCCTAAAGATCAATGAATTTATAGGTAATACTATTCTATATGGATAGTATATGTCATGCCATTTCCGGTGATATGTGGAATGCCACATAACTCCTCATGGTTAGAGAGTTATGTCCATATGAAGTTGGAGAACCCTCATGAGTTATCTAGAAGCCCCTACAAGGTCAAAGAAGTCAATTATTATAGAACCTCCTAGAAGAAGTGTACTAGTCAAATTGATGGTAACTAGGATTTAATCATGGGTATAGTTGTTGAATTAAGAAAATAATTAAAAATAAATTAGTTGCAACAAGAAGTTGTGAGTTTGGTAATTATGGTAAAGTAGTTGTGATGAGAAGATTGAATAGTCAAATGGTTGACCAAGAAATAAATTAAATAATAAATTGGTAGCAACAACAAGTTATTTAAGAGAAAAGAATTTATGAATTAACTAATTATAGAAAAGTTAGTTGCAACAAGAAGCTTTGAGTAAAGATAAATTATTTAAATAATAAAGTAGTCAAAGTTGTTGCAAAGGGAAATTATTTAAATAATAAAGTGGTTGCAACAAGAAATGGTGAGTTTACAATTTATGGATAACTCAAAGTGATTGCAAAAGAAATTAATTAAATAATAAAGTTAGTTGCAACTAGAAATGGAGAATTTACTATTTGTAGCAAAGTGAGTTAGAAGTGGACAAGTTGTTAGAAGTGGGTTATCCCTAAAAGAAGGAAAGTGGGTTAAGTTGGTTAGAAGGTAACCCCTTGAGGAAGCTACATGGAAGTATAAATAAGAGAGAAAGACTATCTCATTAGCAAATATTGAATATAATTGAATATCTATTTTGTGAAAGGTTATTTGGGCAGGTATTATTGATAGAGAAAAGTGCGGAAGAAAAAGTGTGGCAAGAAAAGTGCAGCAGAAAAAGTGCGGCAGAAAAACCGTGGCATGAAAAGTGCGGAAAAAAAATCACGGAAAGAAAAGTGCGACAGAAAAACTGCAGCAGAAAATGTGCGGAAAAACAATCGCGGCAAGAAAAATCGCGGTAGAAAAACCATGGCAGCAGAACTATACAAGAAGAAAAAATGATGGGTTTCATATGTGTATTGTTGAATCTATGAATTTTGTTGAGGGCTTTCCTTGTAAATCTGTTGGATGCCCTCTTGGAACTTTAGGGCTTGTTGTAGAGTTGATCTGAGGTAGATCTACTAAATTTTAGTATTGGTTCATGTTGGAGGGATTTTGGTTGAGGTATGTTTTTGAAGTTATTGGTACATAGAGAGGTTGTATAATAGTGATGTTGTGGCACATGGTTGATGTGAGGATTAATGGTATTTGTTTCATGGATAGAGTGATGAATTGTTAGATAACTTTTGATGGTTATATTGGTGTATGTCTTTGGTATATGGTTGAGGTACATGTTGGGTACATGGTTGAGACAAGTAGTTGATGATTTGGAACATACATGAGGTGTATAGTTGATATGTTGGTACATCTTGATGAGTAATAGTTGACGTGTAGTTGATGCATGATTGGTACATACTTGATACATGGTTGGAGGCACTTCTTAGTCATATTGTTGACACATCATTTATGGATGATGTCGCATACTTGTCTTGGTATATTATTAGAAGCACATATTGATCTTGGTGATGATTATGAGTTGTTGTGATTGGTTGATGCACATATTGGTGATATTGTGCATATGGTTAAGATTTATCTTGGTGATTGATCTTGGTGAGTAGTTCTGATTTGGTTGATAAGATTGATGAGATAGGTTGTTGTGATAGGTTATTTGTAAATTTTTGGTGCATGGTTTATGCACTTGTTGGTGGTACATATTGAGGTACATGTTGATGCATAGTCGATGCATGGTACATGTTGGTTCATGTTATTGGTACAATTTATTTGGTGCAGGTTGTTATAGGTTATTTGTAAAGGTTGACAGTGGAAGTCGTTGATTCTGTGATAGTGACAGGTTGTCTACATTTGGAATTTATATTTCAGGGTGGTTGGATGAGGCAAGGATAGGTGGTTGTAGCCACCTTCCAGTCGTAGCTGGAGAACATAAGGGGTTGTAGACTTATTCTTGTTGTAGCCAAAAAATTGGGGAGTTGAAGCTTCCCTCAGTTTGTAGCCTGAAAATATAGGGGGTCGGAACCTCCTTCTAGTTGGAGCTAGATAATTGGAAGTTGGTGCTTCCTTGAATGTAATTCTTGACATATAAGAAAAGCATTCTATGGTTTTCTCCCACAATGGTTTTCCACATAAATATTGGTGTATTGTGCATTGTGTGGATGTGTTTGTTATTGTTTATTATGCATTAATGAATGTTAATGATTATGATACAGTAAGATATTGATGATGAACAAATGAACATGGTTGAATAAGTAAAATAATATACATTATGGTTTAAAGGATTAATAATTGGTATTATTGCTCATTACGGATTCACCCTCCCCCCCCCTAGTAATCCAACAATTGATATCAAAGCAGGTTCCTTCAGGAAACAGTTTAACCACTGGAAGGAGATCATGGATTATTTTGATAATGGAGTACCAGTGTTTAATGTTCAGAATGATTTAGAGTATGAGATATGGAGCAGAAGGATGAAAGTATTTTTAAAGGAACAAGGGTATGATATTTGGAAATCAGATGTTACAGGATATGATAGTTCAAAAAGGGAAAA
>ML799002.1:0-91110 GCA_009831015.1 Picea engelmannii | reverse complement strand
GAAGAATGAAGAAAAGAGCAAGAGCTATGCAAAAGTACTCAAAGGAAGGATTCATGTTCAACCATAATCTAAGAAAACTAATAAAGATACATCTTCAAGAAGATCATCCATTTTCAAGCCACAAAGAAGCTTCAATCATGATCATGATCAGTCAAGGCATGAATTCATAAGGACTACACCACAAATAAGATCATTCACTCCCAGGTATGTAAATTTATTTTGTGGTCATTGTTTTTATTGTACTAACTTTGGACATAAGATTGCATATTGCATGGATTATAAAAGAAATGTGTAAGAAAGAAATGCTTATGTGGCCCCACATAACATTGAATGTTACAAATGTCATAACTATGGACACATAGCTCATGATTGTAGAAGCGTGATCAATACTTCCATGAAAGAGAACTCTGATATCAAATATAAGAAAGTATTAATAAGAAAACATGAAGAACATGTGAACAAATAGCAGGTCCCAAAGATCACAAGATTGGAAATAAAACGAGATGAAGACAAATCTACAAAGAAAAAGGAAGATGGTAGATACATAATGGTTTGGATAAGAAATGAAAGAAAAGGAGGACAGGTAAACAAGGAACATGTTCAAGAGATTGTACTTGCAGGTATTGTAGTGAAAGATGAATCCACAGAAAGAAAGAAAGAAGTGAGAGTTCAGAGAGATGATGAATCTACCGATGAAGATGATGATGATTCTGCATCAAAGCAGGATTTATTCTGAGCCATCTATCTTAGATACTCCTAGGTAATATGAATATTAGACATGGGTATTCTATGCGGTAGTTGAGACAGACCAGAGAACCATCCTTTGAGCATCTTGTAGAGTTTTAGTAGACATATTCATAGCAGTCAGTTAGGAGAAGTACAATATGATAGATTAATCAGTTGTAGTAGTGAAGACTTAATGATAGTATAGTGATAGATGGGTCAGCATTATGGACAATTTTGTAACATATTCTTGGACAATATGGACAGAGATGAATTTATAAGAACACTTAGTAGGTTTGTAAAGATACATGATAGTGGACGAGAGCATGGATTCATAGATTGGTTCAAAGAGTGGTTCAGAGACAAAGGAACATTATCATAATGGATGATAATTACACATAAATATTTGAATGCTTTTCATATATGTTAGTTGATTAGACAAGGAAGCACTAATGGACAATAGCTCCAAAAGGAAGTAGGTACAAGAAGACTTATATTTTCTCTACACAACATCTTGCAGAGAATTCAAGAGAGAGAAATAGAACCAAAAAGATATGTAGAAATATCATTCAGAGAAGTTTTCAAACAAAAAGGTAAGAATAGAGGTATGATACTAGGGGAAGATATTCATCATATGTAGGATAGAGAGTTAGATTCTTGGAGAGAGAGCACAGAGGCATGTTTCCAGGGGGAGCAATTTTCATAAGGGAAGAATGAGCGATATGACTTCAATGTTGCATCAGAGTGATACCCATTGTCAAAGGGGTAGATATTATTCATATGAAGGGAGAAAGAGTAATCACAAGCTTAGAAACAGAGAGAAAGATCAAAGGAATTTAGATGGGGGGAGAAACCCCGAGGAGAGTTTAGTCATGGGGAGCAGCCCTAAAGGGAGATACCCTTTTCCATTGATCTCAAAGGGGGAGAGATAGAAACATTGATGAGTAATATAAGAATGAATAATATCATGAATAAGCATTTCCATCAATGTTGGTGTTTCCATCAATTCCAAAGGGGGATATTGTCAGATAGTTGTCTTAGGTTGATGGACATTTGGTTTGGAATGTTGGTTGCCATTGATGTCAACCCTTGGAGAGTGATATTGTAGATTGATGTCAACCCTTGGAGAAGTCTGGTAGTGAACTCTGGTAGCACAAAGGCATGGGTTAAGGGACTTGAGTCTATTTGAGGTATAAAGGCATGAAGATCAGTTAATTTACAAGTAATATTATTCTAGATGGATAGTATATGTCATTCCATTTCTGGTGATATGTGTAACATCACATAACTCCTCACGGTTAGAGAGTTATGTCCATATGACGTTAGAGAACCCTCATGAGTTATCTAGAAGCCCCTAGAAGGTCAAAAAAGTCAATTATTCTAGAAGCTCCTAGAGGAAGTGTACTAGTCAAATTGATGGTAACTAGGAGTTAATCATAGGTATAGTTGTTTCATTAAGAAAATAATTAAAAATAGATTAGTTGCAACAATAAGTTGTGAGTTTGGTAATTATGGTAAAGTAGTTGTGATGAGAAGATTGAATAATCAAAATGGTTGACCAAGAAACAAATCAAATAATAAAGTGGCTACAACAAGAAGTTAGTTAAGGGAAAAGAAGTTATTAATTGACTAATTATAAAAAAAATTAGTTGCAACAAGAAGTTGTGAGTAAAGATAAATTATTTAAATAATAAAGTAGTCAAAGTGGTTGGAAAGAGAAACTATTTAAATAATAAAGTGGTTGCAAAAGAAATTAATTAAATAATAAAGTTAGTTGCAACTAGAAATGGAGAATTTACTAATTGTAGCAAAGTGAGGTAGAAGTGGACAAGTGGTTAGAAGTGGGTTATCCCTACAAGAAGGAAAGCAGGTTAAGTTGGTTAGAAGGTAACCCATTGAGGAAGCTACATGGAAGTATAAATAAGAGATAAAGGATATCCCATTACCACCTATTGAATATCATTGAATATCTATTTTGTGAAAGGTTATTTGGGCATGTATTATTGATAGAGAAATGTGCGGTAGAAAATTTGCAACAGGAAAATTGCGGCAGAAAAAGTGCGGCAGGAAAAGTGCGATAGAAAAAGTGTGGCAGAAAAATTGCAGCAGGAAAAGTGCAACAAAAAAATCACAGTAGGAAAAAAGCGGTAGAAAAACCATGATAGAAAAAGTGTGGCAAAAAAATCGCGGCAGAAAATCACGGTAGCAAAATTGTGGAAGGAAAACCGTGGCAGCAGAATGCTACAAGAAGAAAAATGTATGGTTTGCATATGTGTAGTGTTGAATCTATGAATCTGGTTGAGGGTTTTCCTTGTAAATCTGTTGGATGCCCTCTTGGAACTTTAGGGCTTGTTGTAGAGTTGATCTGAGGTAGAGCTACTAAATTTTAGTATTGGTTCATGTTTGAGGTATTTTGTTGAAGTTATTGGTACAAAGAGAGGTTGTATAACAGTGATGTTGTCGCACATGGTTTATGTGAGGATTAATGGTATTTGGTTTATGCATAGAGTGATGAATTGTTAGATAACTTTTGATGGTTATATTGATGTGTGTCTTTGGTATATGGTTGAGGTACATGTTGGGTGCATGGTTGAGACAAGT
Organism: Picea engelmannii; assembly: GCA_009831015.1. Taxonomy (NCBI): domain Eukaryota; kingdom Viridiplantae; phylum Streptophyta; class Pinopsida; order Pinales; family Pinaceae; genus Picea; species Picea engelmannii. The sequence continues at coordinate 87,786 of ML799002.1, read as the reverse complement.
AGTTGATGAGTTGGCACATACATGAGGTGTATAGTTGATGATGTTGGTACATCTTGATGATTCATAGCTGGTGTGTAGTTGATGCATGATTGGTACATACTTGGTACATGGTTGGAGGCACTTATTAGTAGTATTGTTAACACATTGTTTATGGATGATGTAGAATACTTGTCTTGGTATATTATTAGAAGCACATATTGATATTGGTGATGATTATGATTTTTTGTGATTGGCTGATGCACATCTTGGTGATATTGTGCATATGGTTGAGATTTGTCTTGGTGATTGATATCGGTGAGTAGTTCTGATTTGGTTGATAAGATTGATGAGACAAGTTGTTTTGATAGGTTGTTTGGATAGGTTGTTGTGACAGGTTATTTTTACAAGTTTGGTGCATGGTTGATGCACTTGTTGATGGTACAGGTTGATGCATGGTACATGTTGGTTCAGGTTATTGGTTCAGGTTATTGGTACAGGTTGTTTGGTGCAGGTTGATTGATATAGGTTGTTATAGGTTATTGTTACAATTTGACAGTGATAGGTTATTTGTACAAGTTTGGTGCTTGGTCGATGCACTTGTTGATGGTATAGGTTGAGGTACAGGTTGATGCATGGTACATGTTGGTTCAAGTTATTGGTAGAGTTTGTTTGGTGCAGGTTGATTGGTACATGTTTTTATAGGTTATTGGTACAATTTGACAATGACAGGTTGAAAGTGGCAGTGGTTGATTCAGTGCCAGTGACAGGTTGTCTACATTTGGAAATTATATTTCAAAGCAGTTGGATGGGGAAAGGATAGGTGGTTGTAGCCACCTTCCGGTTGTAGCCTAAGAACATAAGGGGTTGTAGCCCCCTTCTAGTTGTAGCCAGAAAATTGGGGAGTTGGAGCTTCCCTCAGGTTGTAGCCTGAAATTAGAGGGGTTTGAAGCCTCCTTCCAGTTGGATCTAGAGAATTGGAAGTTGGTGCTTCCTTGAATGTAATTCTTAACATATAAAAAAAGCATTTTGTGGTTTTCTCCCGCATTAGGTTTCTACGTAAATATTGGTGTATTATGCATTGTGTGGATCTGTTTTTTATTGTTTATTATGCACTAATGAATTTTAATGCTTATGATACAGTAAGATATTGATGATGAATAGATGAACATGGTTGAATAAGTAAAATAATATGCATTGTGGTTTAAAGGATTAACAATTGGTATTATTGTTCATTACTGATTCACCCCCCCTCTTAGTAATCCAACTGTTTTGGCATATGGATAGAGATGATTGGCATGTATAGAAGACTATATTTGACATGAACCAAAGAATATTCATGGTAGTGGATGAGAGCATATGACTCAGAAGTAAAGTAGGTGAAACACAATAGTCACGGGAATGAAAGCAATGAAAGGCACAACAAGACAAATAGAAATCATCAAGAAGAATTATACTGTCAAGAGAATATTGTTATATGATTAAGTCATTGATGTTGGTTCAATGAAGATGGCAATCCATGAAGACTTGAAGTCAATTAATGAAGGAATATTAACATGAATGATTTTCATATACATCTATAGATTATAGTAACAGGAAGCACCAATGGACAAAAAGCACCAGAAGAGAGGAAATAAAACATATATAGGAAGCTCCACATTGATCTACACAATATCTTGCAAAAGAAATAGGGGGAGAGAAAACATCAAAAGGAAGTTACCCTTAATGACAAAGGGGAGGAGAATTAACACAAGAAAAAGAGAAAGATCAAAATCATGAATACTAGGGGAGGACATGAATACAGAGAGAGATTGTTTAGAGAAGGCATATTGTCAGGGGAGTCACTATTTTCTATTGATATGAGAAGAGAAGAGAAATATCGAGAGAGAAATATCAGAAGCATGAAGACAAGGGGAGAAAACCCAAAGATATTTATGCTTTTCCATTGATGTCAAAGGGGAAGAGAAACATGAGGAGATAAATATCAGGAGCACTGGTCATAGGTGGAGTATGAATGTTTCCATCAATTCCAAGGGGGGATATTGTTGGAAATTTAATTGTCATTGACGTAAACCCTAGATGTTAAATCTAGAAGAAGTCTAAGAGATGGGTGTATTTGGAGAAGTCTCCAAAGTGATCCCCTTATGTCTTAGCTCTAAGCATGGCCCTCATGGGAAGACACTTTGAAGAAGTCTACACGAATCCATGGAAATATGGTTAAGTGGTTAAGTTGGATAAAATAGGTGTGAAGGAAATTGTAAATGCATGCACAACCCTCATATATGGATAATCATCATCATGTTGTTTCCAACAGTAGGTGGTACACCACATGGTTCCTCATGTTTGAGAAGTTATGCCCTCTTAAAGATGAATCCCTGAAAGAAAATAAAGAAGCCCTGGATCTAAGGACAAAAGGTTACAAGTCATCCCCTAAAATGTGTAGAAAACAAGAAGTTAGAAGTCTTCCCCATTGCTATGAATATTAAAATAAATATTAAGTATATTTTTGGTAAAGTCAAACCCAATGGAATAATCATTAAAAAATCAATTCAATTTTATTTGGGTCAAGTTGGCCCTAAAAAGAGGGTGTCAGATATAGTATAAATAAGGAACCTAGGAGTTCATTTGTTATATAAACTCAAGTGATTTTTATCTGAGGTAACAAATGATATATGAGGTGAATTTTAGAGGTAAGATGAAGTGAAGAAGGGCGAAACTTCAAGGGAGGATGAAGTCTTGTGATGATGTGTTCTAAGATATTTTATTTAAAGGTTATCTTACCATTTTTTCTATAACGCTTTTTCTAGAATGATTAAAATAGAGAAACTTGGAGGATTATGAGAATCCATATCCAAGTACCTATAGTAAAAATTTCAGCTTCTAAGTCATTTTATGTTTGGTGATGCACTCTATGGAAGATAGGGTTTTTTACTAGTCCTGAAACTAGTCTTAAATTGTTGTTCTGAGAAAAACAGTCATAACTTCTTCATAGGGGATCCACATTTTGTGAGACCAATTAAATTGGAAATAGTACAATCCATAGTATGTTTTGTGCAAGTTTCAGAACCAAATATCAAATATTCATCATGTGGCATGATCTACAAATGCGCTCTCCAGAATAGGTCAAAATTCAGCAAGGTTTGTCATTTTCACTATAATCCATTTTCGGGGATGATGAAAGGAGTGACATTTGGTGGAATTTAAGAGAATATATTGAGAAAGATTGGGTACAATTTGAAAACCTTTATTCATTATAGGTACATAGTTATTCTTATTGAGAGAACTAGGGTTTGTGAGTAATCCAAAAACTAGTCCTGGGAGACTGAGGTAAAGTTTGATGAAGATTGAATTCTCTTGTTGTTGAAGATGAAGAATGTGTGAGGGTATGTGATGGTATGCACCAGGTTTCTCACATGTTTAAAGGTATGGTTCTCTCTATGTTTTTGAGGTTTGTATCTTGGTGATTTGGCACATGCTTAAGGCATGTATTCACATATTGTTTGAGGTATATACATTAGTGTTTTTGGTACACTGTTGAGGCATGTCTTGGAGGCATTTTTAGCACATGGATGCATATGTTTGAGGTACATATTTTGGATGGTTTGGCACATGATTAAGGAATACGTTTGTCATATGGTTTGAGGAGCATCTTGGAGATTTGGCACATGGTTTGATATATACTTTGGTATATGTTTACATGTTTGAGGCATATCTTGGTACATGGTTGATGGATGTTATGGTACATATCTTAGTACATGGTTGATGGATGTTATGGTACATGTTTTAGTACATGGTTGATGGATATTATGGCACAAGTTTGAGGCATATCTTGGCACATGGTTTATGGATATGGCACATTCTTGTTACATGAATGTTAAGGCACAAATATCTTAGTACATGATTTTTGATCTTGGTATATGATATATGTGAGTGGATATAGTTTTATTTCATGATGATGTTGATGATGAGGTATCAGTATCAGTGACAGTGGCAGTGATAGTGACAGTGACAGTGACAGAGACTGTAATAGGGACAGTGATAAGTTGGATGACAGGTTTATTATTAGTGATAGTGACAGTGACAAAGACTCTAACAAGGGCATCGATAGGTTGGATGAGAGGTTGATTATCAGTGACAGATTGATTATCATTGATAGTGACAGAGACAGAGACTATAACATGGACAGTGACAGGTTGGATGAAGGGTTGATTATCAGTGATAGGTTGATTATTAGTACCAGTGGTAGTGATAGGTTGATTATTAGTATCAGTTGTAGTGATCAGTTGATTCTACACTTGTATTTTAGGGTGGAAGGAAGGGGAAAGGAAAGGGGGTTGTAGCCTCTTTCTGGTTGGAGCCAGAGAATATAGGGAGTTGGAGCTTCCTTCAGGTTGGATCTTGTAAATCAAGGAGTCATAGCCTCATTCCAATAGGAGTTGGAGAGTTCATGGATTTGTAGCTTCCTTCAGGTTGGAGCCTATAAATCAGGGGGTTGGAGCCTCCTTCTAGTTGGAGCTAGAGAATTTAGGAAATTGTAGCTTCATTCAAGATGGAGCCTATAAATAGGGGGTTGGAGCCTCCTTCCAGTTGGTGCTGGAGAATTTTGAAAGTTGGTGCTCCCTATGAATGTAATATTTGATACATAAGAAATAATTTTGTGGTTTTATCCCATTTGTGTTTCCACGTTAAACTATGGTGTATTGTGTATATATGGATATGATGTGATGCATTTTTTTATGGTTATATGTTTATGATATACTGAATGCAATCATAAATGATAATTGATTGATAAAATTGGTGATTACATATTTTGATTAAAAGTGGTAGAAAGTGCTCAATATTGATTCACCCCCCCCTCCTCTTAGAATTGGTGAATATTCCAACATGTCCATCCATCCCTTTGTTTTATTTTAGACATCAATTGTACTATAAAAACACCCCATCTCACTTGAGCTCAAAAGGAAGAATTATTATGGTGATAGCATTCGGCTGTTATTGTAACTTTCATACTTCTACAATATAATTTGTGTTCTTCTCTTGTTTGTGTGTTGATGTGTTGATGATCATGTGATTCTAATTTCGTATCTTAATTCCTTGTCTAAGGGGGTAGGGCCCCATCCTTAGTTAGGTATTGTATGTATATTAAATATTAGGATTAACACGTCATGTCTGTTCATTTAAATTATGTAGTTATTTTGTCTCTTTATATCATTGCAATTCCATATTTCATAGACAATTAATTGTAATTCATGTGTGGTTAATAGTTAGTTTCTTTGTGTTGTGAGATATACAACCATAATATACAACTCAGTGCAACTCACATTGTTGTAACATTCATGATGTAGCTCCATTGTTGCAACTCGCGTTGTTGCAACTTTTCTTGCAGCTTTAATTTATTTTGATTTCTTTCAAATTTACAACTTTGTTCTTTAGTAATTTGGTATTGATATTCTCTTGATTTTGCAATAATCATTGAATGTGAAAACACACAATCATTATAACAAGTTAATATCATCATTATACTTGAGAAAGTCACCATTAGATATTAGCATAACTTTACTTTCTACAAGTGTGATTTCCTTTATGCAAGTGTGGTTTACTTTCTGCAAGTGTGACTTCCTTTCTGTAAACATGATTTACTTTCCGCAAGTGTGATTTACTTTCTGCAAGAGAAATTTACTTTTCACAAGTGTGTTTTTATTTTCTTGCAAACACGATATTTATTTTCCTGCAATTTCAGAAGTAGGATAGCTTGGCGACTTAATTAAGTATCTTGAAATCTCAACTTGTGACATTCGAAGTAATACAACCCCTTAGTGATTAAAACACTATAAATATTGCATATACAATGCACAACGGTTCATGAGTCAGATACGACCTCAGATTGATAATTAAATGTACAAATCTTCAATTTTTCACTAATTAAATTAGGAAGAATTGAAGACTTCGCCATCAATATTGCAAATATAGTAGTTCCTTTCTCTCTAGTCAAAATGACAATGACCTGAATATTTGATTGATGAATAGTGAGGTGTTTGGGAATCAATCCTATTGTTCTCCATATGTGATTGGGACTCGATCCTCTAGTTCTCCTTATCCTCTTCTTGAGAATTTAGGCTAAGAAGGCTTGTTAGTTCTTTCATGTCTTGGAGATCATCTTTATTTTCCATCCCTTTGAGATCATCTTTTCTTACCATGTTTGACTTGATATCGTCTTTAAAATTTTGGAATTTTATTTTACTTATTGTCACATCCACATAGGATTCCTTCCTGAATATAATGATCGTGCACCTCCTAAGGGCATGTGACACTATGACTTATCTCACTTGGCTTCTTGGAAACACCAAGGATACTTCGTTTGGACTACACCTCTTCACTAGAGCATACCCATACTTTTTCCTGGGCTATGGACGATTCACACTCCTACCCTAATGCAACTCACTTGTATACTTAGACAATATTATTAACAAACTAACACTTAGTCATTTAAGCATACATCCATGAACATGTGAATCCAAGAGAACACTTGTGAAAAAAACAAGATATCCACATATATAGTGCGGTCGGCGTTGGACGTGCCTAACACCTGGATAAGTCTAATTATTGCAAAAAAGTTACAATATGATACCTATTGGCTCGGTTTACAACTTGGGTAGAGTCGCATGACTTGTCTCACCTCACCAAGACATTCATACATAGATTCATCACCTCAAGACTCATCCATTACAATAACTTTCACAAATCTTGTGGTGCACCTCAGATGTGTACCCACCACCGACTCATAGTCTCTTCTCTGTCACAAGACTTCACAAAAATATGTGGTTCTATCTCATAGCATGCCTCACCTAGAACTACGATAAGACTTCCCCAACTCCAAATTCACCCTGCCTAATGTTAGACTCAATCCAAACAAGGTTGTCACAACTCTACCCATAGAATCATCTCTAGGTAGCACAATTCCTCCCATGTGGAGAAACTTGGATCCTTGAGGGAGCTCACCCCTCTTTGTCCAAATCTATTGCAAAAACTTGACTCTGATATTTCTCTCTTCCTTGTTTTTTCTTGGTTGATTGTCCTTATTCTTTTATATGGACTTCAAACATCACCTTCATGAATCGCTGCATCCTTTGGGTGTGTCACATCTATTCACAAATCAATGCACCCAAATGAACTGATGTGTCCCTTTGCAGATCCATGCACCCAAATGAACCCATGTTCTCGCCAACCTTTGTGTCCCTTAGGATTGGTGCACTCCTCATATTGATTCCCCCAACCTCTTCGGCCACCTAGACTTTTTCTTTTCCTCATGCTTGGGAAATCCCATTAGTGTGTTCATGTGCCCAAGGTTCCCACTTTCCCAACTAGTGTGAATCTTGGGTGCTAGAGCAACCCCAAATTTTGTCTCCTTGAGTAATTGGGTGAGGGTTCCCATGCCCTTCTAACCGAGGACCTTAAATCCTCCCCCACCTCAAGTTGTTCCCATCCTAGAAAAACACACAAAATATGTGATCTCCAAGTCTCTTCCTGAACTTGTGACCCCATCTCAAGTAATTTTTCTGGAAAACCCAAGTTTCATGCCAACTAGAAACCCCAAATTCTGCCAAAGTGGAAACCCTAACTTTCCTTGTGAAATGGAAACCCAAAATTTCCAACTCGCACTGCAATAATTTGAAACCTTGTGCAACCAATTGCATTGCTATCTTCCCAAAGTTGTGTGTGACTAATCTATCTTCTACATTGGAAGGACGTCTCCTCCCCAACTCTATCGACAATGTCCAATATGTCACTGTATTGTTGTGAAGATCTCTCCATTATGTTGCTATTGTTTCCTCAACTGCTACTACAACCTCAATCAAAACTTCAAAAATGTCTAAGTGTTGAACTCCTATGAACTTGCTACTATTCCCATACTTCAACCAACTTAGCCATGTCTCCACACACTACATGCCTCAATTCTTTCATTGGTCAGGTGATCAATCCAACCATTGTGTCTAGTTCTTGAAATGTGCATCTCCATTCTTAAACTTAGTCTTTTCTATTCACATCTATGTTACTTCGTCCAACTCCAAAGACTAAGGAAAGTTTCCACCCTTGCCTCACTATCACCACATCTAATCTTCATCAAGGAGATCATCCACAATGTCCAAGTGTCATGCCTCAAAACTTACTAGCATGTTTGTACTCTTGACCCCCTTGTGATGTTGTTATTCTCTCCCAAGTTGTGAACTAGTTGAATGTTGATTCTAACTATCACACTCCTTGAGTCTGCACACCCTCAAGGCCAAATTGGTCACTTCCTTTCACAATTCATTTTTTCCACACACATCCTTGGATCAATTCAAGGTAACCCCTCACCTTATTTCACTATGAAGTCACCCCAAACAAAGTCAATTGCAACACCTTGACTCCACTTCCCACCTCATGTCACAGTTAGTCAATATTCTACAACCACACATAGTATGCATCACATCCATGTCTGTGAAGAGTCAAGGAAAATCATCGTGCATATTTTATTTGTACATCCAACCAACTCTTCCCTTGCAACCCAACTTACGATGAAGTTCACAAGGATAGATTTCTTGGATGAATTCTCCCCATCTTCATCTACTTCTTTGGGTATGAAATGTCCCCTATTCACCAAGAGCTGCACATACAGACTGTCTTTTCCTCATTACTTCATCACTTTTCCATGTTGCTACATCTACCTCTCCATGCCTTGAAATTAATAGGATTCACCCTCAACCATGCTTCCTAAAGAAAGAGAAATTCCCATGCCTAAGTAATCTCTTCATGGTCCAATCTATTTATCTACACAATACTCCAAACCAAGGAAAATCCTCCACTCACCTCCTTCGTCGAGTCACCTCTCTACAACTCAACATCTACAATGAGTGTGACCAATGCACCCACACTCCTCAAATGTCCCAAAAAACTGTCCAAAGTGCTCCAAGTCAAATAAGTCACCTTAAATAACTTCCATGCATTGGCACATTCGAACCAATAATTATTCCAACCTCAACCAATGACCCTCCTAAATCTATAAGTCATCATACAATGATTCACAAGTCAGCAATGTACATTATACCTCACCTGATGTCTCATTCCAAAGGTGAGAGAACACTACCCAAGTCACTTAGTCTGTATTCTTCCCATTCAGGTTGATTGGCAACAATTCTTGGTCGAATTCTTTGTTGACTCCATCCATCTCCTAGAAAAAAACTTCATTTCTCCTCCACAAGTTTCCAAAATCTGGCACTATCATCGTGACTTTTCAAGTCATTACATGACCCAAAAAATATGGCTAAGGCACCCATGCACTAGGGTACCGTATACAAGAGTTAGTAAAATCCTCAATTCATCTCCACAAATGCATCCAAACCTGAAAAATTCCACCACAAGACTCCTTCAAGAAAGTCACCCTAATATCTCCACACATTCACCCAAATCAAGACGTCCCAACTACTACATGACTTCTTCGAGTCTATACTACTTGAACCACCCTTAATTCTATCGATTTTGACTGCAGAAATGGATTACACTTGAACCACCAACTCATTTGACTTCCCTTCAGATAACTCACTGCAAAACTTAGGAAATGAAAGGACTAAAAACCAACCATACCTTTTACAGTGACATTCTTGGTTGCACCCATGGTTTAAGTTTTCTTTCTTGCACCTTCACTTTCCCAAGACACCAACTCTCCACATGAACTCCCCTCAATCACCATCCACAAGCCTACACAAAACCTTCGTTGCCATACAAGGATGATTCCATCTGTCCATTTTTGAAATACATTTAATTCCCAAACTTCCCATGCAACCAGCCAAACTCATTTCTAATGTCATTCCATCTCTGCACCTTGACTACTTTCGCTTCAAGGCACCATGAACACACCATCTGAATGCTAATTCATATTGTTGCTAACTAAATATCATAATTATGTGAAGATATACCTCATCTGAAGGTTTCATTCAACCCACTCATCCAACAACCCATCTCAACTCAATTGTCCTTCTCAATGATGCATGACACAAATATGTCATGATGAAAATGTGCCCAACCAATTGTCGTGTTGCGATCCAACTCACCCAAGTGCTTCAACTCATTTCATGCCCATTTTCCCTATCTTGAGTCTTCACAAAGGTGTGTCCACTTCGTTGCAACCCAAAAATGCTCCTCTTTGCGATCACTTCTAAGATCACCCACTGCGATCACTCTCTGCAATCAAATCTACGACAAGTCCTACATTTTTATGCCTTTCCTAAGTGATTCGTTTCACTAAAAAATCTATGTTTTTTCTTATCAAGGTGTGCGCATATGACTGGCACTTACTTTCATCACAAATCAAACCAACCAAGTATGTGCCCAGACTATCTCTATGAAAGTCCAGTCCACCTCACTAAACCTTCACCAAGTTTGTGCCCAAACTGTCTATGTGATCAGGTCTTCGATGAGTTCATTCCTACCCACATTACCCAAGTCCTTTGTTTCACCACAAACTCTTTTCTCGGTCTATATAAAGGGTGCACCCAAATCAAATTTCCACCACACTAACAATTGGAACCTCTGTCGTAAGCCTGATGCAAATTCTTTGTGATGAACCAATTTTCTCCATTGAACTATTCACCAAGTCTACAAATGCTCACAATGAAATTTCTTCGCAAAGAAATATGAAACCAACTACATTACACCTCAACACCACCATTCTGACTGCGGTAGTCATGAAGAGCCAAATATTCTCTCATACCATCTATTTCCAAGATAGTGGTGAAGAGTTAGCCAGTTTTATCACCAAAATCATCTATGATACCATCTATCATTAAGGTGATAGTGGTGAAGAGCTCATCGAAATCTCTTCACAAGAAAAATATTCTCTGATACCATATTTCACATCCCCACAAAATGCCTACCTGAATATTACGATCATGCACCTCCTGAGGGAATGCATCACTATGACGGTTCTCACTTAGATACTATAAACACCAAGGATACATCATCTAGACTATGCCTCTTCACCTAGAGCATACACATACTCCATTCTAGGCTACAGGCGAGTCACACTCCTACCCTAGTGCAACTCACTTGTATACTTAGACAATCATCTTAACATATTAACACTTAGTCATTTAAACATACACCCATGAACATGCAAATCCAAGAGAACACTTGTGAAACAAAAAATAGACACACAGATATAGTGCGGCCGACAAAAGACGTTCCTAACACCTCGCTAGGTCTTATTATTTCAAAATAGTTACAATATGAGCACTACTAACTCGGTTTACAATTTGGGTAGAGTCGCATGACTTGCCTCACCTCACCAAGAAACTCATACACAAATTCATCACCCCAAGACTCATTCGTCGCAACAACTTTCGCAACTCCTCCAGTGCACCTCAGACGTGTGCTCACCACAGAATCACAATATCTTATTTTTCACAAGACATCACATGGACCTATGGTTCTGTCTCATGGCATGCCTCACCTAGAATACGATAATACTTACCCAACTCTAAATTCACTCTGTCTGCTACTAGACTCAATCCAAAGATGATTGCCCCAACTCTGACCATAGAATCACCTCAAGGAAGCACAAGTCCTCCCATGTGGACCTTACACTTATCATATTTAGGATGTTAACCTTTATTTCCATTGTATTTTCCATGACCACTATTTTATTTTCCAACTTGGACACCTTAAATTCCAATTCCTCATTCTCTTATTTTATTGAGGATGACGCTTCAGAAGTCTTTGTAGGAGTCACATTTGGATAAATACATGTAGACATGATCACTTAGGGTTTTATAGGGTCTCTTCTACAAGGAAGTGCCAATATATATAGCTCTTTGATATATTCTTTGGTTTCCAATGGTAGTACTAGATTAGTGTTTCATGGCTCGAACTAGGGAGGATGGACAATACGCTTAGCAATAATACTTGATTCCCAAGTATGTGAGAATTATTTCCATGAATGTTTTTCTCGGATTTACTATATATATAGATGGTCAAAAAGTGATCCAAGTATGGTTTCAATATGCCTTTGGGGCTTGCAATATACCCTTGGTTATGTGAAATATAAAATTCATGAAGATACTCTATCTAATATGGTATAAAGAGCTAGGTACCAACAAATATTTATAAGGGTGCCTTATATAAACCCCACCATTATTGTCTATGTGTACACTTAAAACTCACATTTTTACCCACTAAACAATAGATATCTATTTGTATAGGCATCAATACATGTAAATCGCCTAAAAAATGTAATTGCTACAAAATGAAGAAAAAATTATAATATCAAGGTCTCCTCATAACCCTTTTAAGGCTTTGATTTGGGGTCCACTCTACTAGAAGACATTGAACATGTTACAATTTTCCAATTGTAATCCTTTTTTTTATGAAATTTTTTATGATTTTCTTTGGTATTCCTTCAATCTCTCACTAATCCCATGCAATCTACTCCTTCCAATGGAATGTTATGGTGGAATTACGATAACTTCTTGTTTTTGACCTATTTTAGGAGGGATAACTTTGTATGAATTACCACTTCACCGATATTTACCTAACGAGTCCTAAATGTGTACTAGAAAGACCTTATTCTATCTTATATTTGATTCCACCAATGTCACCCAATTTTGACCTTGAAAACTTTAGATATGATTATTTTACTAAAACCAAATGTTTAATCCTAGCTTGAGGACCAAACAAAAACCCTAACGTGTACAATTTGTAACTCCAGAAATATGGTGAGCTATATTTTAAAATTTACCCAATGAACTTCATTATGTCCTCTATCAACCCTGCAATTTCCAGTAAATTTCAATGATCTAAAACAAATAGAGTGAAAATAGTAAGATAACTCGCTTTAATGAACCAAACCAAGGATTGTTTTCTCTTATATCAAATGTTATGGACCAAATACCCAAATACATGTAAAAAGGACCCAGTTTAGTAATGTCACTCCTAAATCAAGTGAAAGAGAGAATGTATAAGAAGTCTATTCTAGAGGGAAATATCCTATTACAATATATCAAATGCACAATAAAATATCATTCAAATAAATCTCCTTGACTGATGCAGGAGCATCGCCAGCAAATCATAAGTATGAAGGACAGCTGGGGGCACTAGCGCATATTTTGAAATGTTTTGAATTTCAAAGATCAGTGTATTAATGTAATATCTGACAACACGTTTTGAGTTATGAACATATTTAATGATTGGAGGTTGATCCATCACGTAAGATCGATGGGGAATGTATTTGTTTTATGAATCAAATCGCAGTATAGATTTGGAGCTTGTGCTCTTATCTGTCTTATTCTATATTTATTGTAATAGATGTTGAGTAGTTGATAGCATTTAATTCCGATAGGATAGCATAAAGTAGTTGAAGGGAAGAACTCAAGAGAGTCCCTTTGTATAAATCTTTGTATTGTTGTTGAGGAGAGGTTGTTGATAGAAGAGAGGTAATCAGTCGCTACTAAATCTAATGTGTAGATTTCCATTGTAAGCTAAGACCTGGGAGATACAAAGAAATATTGTATGAATGTATGTAAGTTCTAGTTGGATGAATATAACAGAGGAATATATTGTCCCAAATGTGTGTTGTTATGTGTTTGTCTGGATGAATGGTAAACTCTTTGTTATTTTTGAACTCTCTGTTATTTCTTGTTCTTAAGTCCATGACTGCATTTGTATTGTTAAATGTATGAGTCATTGTGCAGAGTGAACTAGTTTCAATTGTTTCTCTTCTGTGAGAGAGTGCAAGGTGTGCATAGTGTCTGAAAGTAGTGCGTGACCAAGCCTATTTCGACTCGAAGCTCAGAAGAGATAACGAGAAATTGTATGTGTGCAAGGAGTGCATTGACGTTCGCAAGGAGTGCATAATAGAGTTTTTAGACTCGAAAGCTCAGGAGGATTAGTGTGATTTCAATCACGAGAGACATAAGCGGTTGGAGAATAGTCGCAAGGAGTGTGAAGCCATCCACAAGGAGAATTTATGTTGTGAATGAAAATTTGTTGCAAGGTGTGCACAGATTGAGATTTCGACTAAGTGTCGAAGGAAGTGTCCAGAGGAACCCGAGGAAGTTAAAGATCAGGAGGGAGAGTAGTGGAAATCTTCAAGGGAAGAAGTCTCTGAAGTCTTCATTGAAGGTCAGTGAACAAGATTCGTTTTCGGAGGGAGGCGAATGATTCCAAATCGTTGGATCTGGGAAAGCTATGCGGAGGATAGCCATGAAGTGTTTCAACACTTCGGAGTTCGGAAAGTTTGAAGACTTGACGAAAGTGAAGTCATGAATGGATTTCAGTCGTTGATCGCAAGAAGGGCACGTGGCAACAGATTAAGGAGTTTGGGAATTAGAAGTTCGGAGGTCTGTGGGAAGAAGGCCTAGAGTTTCGTGAGGTCGTGAAGTCCGAACCATAGTGGGGTCGGGGACTCTAAAGAGACACGTGGAGAGAGTTCATAAAATTTGAGAAGAACGCTTCAGGAAAAGCTAAGGAAAGGATTCAGGATATCCCCGAATTCCGAATCGCGAAGAGATATACCCACGGTCATAGCCATGGTCACTTGCGAAAGAGACCTATGTGTGTGGGTAGAGTTGTTTCGGGTGCCCGCAGGGACCCAAGGAGTCGCTCCGTCTCAGTATTTCAAATGATCCAAGACCAGGCGGTCGAGCAACCCTTTAGAGGAAAGGGGGCTATGTGCCATTGAAACACATGTATATGACAAAGAAAGATAAAAAATAATAATAATAAGTCAACATAAATATAATTAATATAAAGATAATGAATTAGGGCTATGATTCCATGGGCTTAACATGGTTTTTTCTCAATGATTAATAATAGTGAAAAGTAAGATGTCATTGGTTGATTGGTAGTTTTAAATGTGTATTTTAATATGTAAGCATGTTCATGATTTTAATAATGGTTAATAATAGTGAAAAGTAAGATGTCATTGGTTGATTGGCTAGTTTTAAATGTTTATTTTGATATGTAAGCATGTTCATCATTTTAATGAACCCTTGTGTCGAATGATTATGGATAATTTCTTTATGTAAAAGAAAAAGGAATAACTTGATATCTTAACATATTTCATTATTCGATTATGATAATGACTTTTGTAATCAAAGGATAAGGATGGAATCAGGAGGTGATGTGGGATTATAAATAGTAACACGTCTTTTTTTCAAGCTATGCGAGGTCATGACAGTAAATCTTATGATCGATATTTTATATATTTGATTTAACATTCAAAATTCACGTAGGTGTTATTCCCAAGTGAAACTTAGGGAGTATTTTGTTGTCCCATTTGATATCATACTAGGTAGCCCTTTCCCATTTCTCCCAAACAAAAATGCTATTATTTATTTTATAAATTATTATTTAAAAATAGTTTTAAATATTAACTATCTCTAAAACTCTTTAAAGAGGATAAATGGAAAGATAAATGCATGAAAGTACATGTACACCAAAAACTCTACCAAAAATATGATTAACTATAATCTTTCACTCCATCTTATTTCGAAGTTTTCAAGGAAAGGCATATTGGCTCATGATTGTGAGACCTCAAATATGAAAAGGACAATGAAAGGGTGTCCCTTCTAGGTAGAGAATCCTTTTTTGTTTTTCTATCTAAACAGAGAGTCGGGGCATAGTTTTTGGTTTCATAGTTTTATGTTGTCAAACAATTGAACAAAGGAAATAGATGGATAGTGCCTGATCAAATTGATCGGGTCATGCAGGAACAAGGTTCAAATCTCTTGATCTGTTAGGATGCTTTAGTTGTATACATCACTTCATTTCCATTTGACACCTATCGTAATGATAAATGGCTTGTCTCGTCATGAGCTTATTTTGGATTCCCAATACTTTTGTCACTCCATCCCCTACAAGAACAAAGAACCCATTGTTGTCTCAGCTATGTTCGCGACTAGGGCTCTCAAGGAAGTAAGAATAAGAGAGCACTCATCTTGAGATGGGATTCCTACTTATATGATTTTAGTAGTTATCCTCTCTATACGAGAGTACATGAACACCAAAACTCTACCAAAAATATGATTGATTATAATATTTCACTCCATTTGATTTTGAAGTTTTTAAGGATCCAAGAACATTTATGATGGCAAGAATACTCACCAAAAAATTTGTTTAGTAAAATATTAATTTTTTGTAACTGAGGTATAAAATTTATTTATTTCATTATTTTTTTTTTATTTGATACCATTTTGTGATAGTAATCTATTAAAATATGTAGATATATTAATCGGTAATTTCTTTTTTTTCAAGGCATAATTTGCGGAAAAACCTAAAGATGTTTATCCACATTCATAGATGGCATCCTTAGTAAATCCATTAACATAGACTAGTGCACCTCATCAAAATGGATTCAAATTGGACACATGTTGATACATAACTAACCAAATGCACAATAACATTTATCAATTAAACTAACTCCTTAAACTTATATTTAAACATAAATGAAATAAGGAATTTGATTTATGTCTTATTTATTTATTTTAATTAGTTTAAATTTATTTTTTCTTTTACAATTTTTATTTTTAAGTTTATCTTTTTAAACATAATATATATATATATATATATATATATATATATATATATATGAAAAAAATTAAAAAATATTTATGTTTTTCGAAGTTAAAAGAAAACAAATATATGAAAAAAATTAAAAAATATTTATGTTTTTCTAAATTAAAAGATATTTATGTATTTCTTTATGAGGGGAAAATTTAAAAATTAAATATGGATAAAACAAAACTTATTATCATAGTTTAATTTATATTTTTAATTTAGAGAGGATTCTTTAGAGTTTCTAATTTATTCGATCAACGACGTAAGTAGATTCCTTATTTAGCTTGGAAAATGAAATTAGTACCCTTCATGTGGAAAGTTTTGGATTCTAACTTATAGGATATAAATATTGGGTCTCATTTTCCCACACTCATAAGCATCTTTGATATGTTGAATGTGTAATTACAAGTTTGAGCATGAATACATTATGCATGGAGATTTACCTTAGAGGAGGGTGGGGAATAAAATTGGAATAAATAATAAGATAAGATGTCATTATTATTAATGTGAGAAAGGGATAAAATTTGATTCCTTTATTTCCAAAAGAAAGAAAGATTATTAAAAGTTTTAAAAAATTGAATAAAAAATAATAAAATTTGTTCGAATTTTTTTCTTCTATATATATTTTTTTTTTTTTTTACATAACAATCTATATATATGGATGGATGGATGGATGGATGGATGGATGGATGTGATCAATAAAACTCTAAAGGACTATTTAAAGTTTCTAATATTTTTTATCAAAAAACCTAAGTAGATTTCATGTTTAGTTTGGAAAGGGAAATTCATATCCTTAAGGTTTCAGATTCTAAATTATATAGGGGATGTAAATATTAGGTGGTTTTTTTCTCAATGTTGTTTATCCATCCTCATAAGAATTATCGATATGGTGAGTTCTTGAATTTTCGATTGAGCATCAACACACTATGCATAGAGATTTACCTTATAGGAAACTTAATCATGAATAATAAACCTTGAACAAAGAACAAAACAAGTTTCCATATTTATTAATTCACGTGGATTAAAAAGATCAAAAATGTCGTAGCTCAACTATGTTGTAGTGCAAACTTAAAGTTCCTCGTCTATAGAGAATCCAATGTCTCCTCTACAAATATATCATCCTATCCAAATACGATACCACTTTAAAATGGGGTCTATCCAAAATGGAAGGATAGATGTTTCTCATTGTATGGAACAACTTTCCCTTTAGTCCATTCATGAGATGAAAATCATTAGGAGTGTATTTTTATCGTCTATCCAAAATGGAAGGACAGATATTTCTCATTGTATGGAACAACTTTCCCTTTAGTCCATTCATGAGATGAAAATCATTAGGAGTGTATCTTTATCGTCTATCCAAAATGGAAGGATAGATGTTTCTCATTGTATGGAACAACTTTCCCTTTAGTCCATTCATGAGATGAAAATCATTAAGAGTGTATATTTATCAATTTTCATGATCCCTCTATCTCCAAAGGATTCTTCTTCTTCCTCTGTCTAACTAAACTTTCTAGTTGTAAAACTATTTTATTTATTATTCTTTGGTTTTTCATTTCATCTATCTTGTTTATCTTGTTTGGTCATATATTTCACCCTCTCCTCATCAAAAGAATCCTCCAATACTTAACTATAATTAGGATGGCCACAAAATTTCATAACTAAACCCCTATTTTATCTATGATTCCTCTTTAAGTAGTTTGCATGTAAGATTAAGTTATCTTAAGTAGTTTGCATGCAAGATTAAATTATGTTAAAGGTTATTTGCCTCACCCCATTATTGATTAAATTATGTTAAAGGTTTTTTTTTTGTCTCATCCCATTCTTGGTGATTCTTGGAATCAATGGTGAAGGGAATAATAAGAAACTCTTCACGTGTTCTTGTTTTCTCGGACATGTTTGTTATTTAGCTAGACCTTAATGGTTACCATCTCCATGAATACACTTACTCTATCTTAGTGGTTTTAATTCCCAGACCAAATTTGGAAACTACCTTATTTTCATGTGGTTGACAAGTATGAGTGATATGACAGTATCATACACTAACATGGCACCTATGTATATACACATGGAAATAAAATAGAATGGACATGGATATCCATCGGTTAGTCCTTAAGTTGTACTAATTGTGATGGCCTAACATATCTTCTACCAAAATTGACTAGGTTTTCTCATTTTTTCATTTGTTTGGAATGTTGTCTCCTTTACTTAATAAATTGTTTCATTTTCTTGATCGTTGCATCATATATTTTTCTTAGTAGTTGAGGGTTTTGGTTGTGAACCACTTCACTTAGCACAAAATGTTATTTATGGTTAAGCACTAACTATTAAGTATTTCATCCTAAAGGATTAATTTTCTCAATGGATTACTTCCCTTTGTTGGGTGATTGTGTTTTATATTTTCTTTAGTGATTAGAGAATTTGGTTCAGATCAAATTTCTTGAGCAATATATCATGTTAATTTTCAATTATATGTTTTTGAATAGTGAATGCATAATTCTTTTTTTCTTGGTGGATTATATCCCTTTTGGTGAATGGATAATTTGGTTGTGATTAAGTTCATCAAGAAAAATCTTTTATTTCTGGTTGAGTATAGGTTGCAAAGTAAGGTAACTAATTTTTTTTGTGTGAAAATCAATTTCTCTTTCTAAACAAGTTTCTTCTATTGGTTTCCAACTCCCACTTCCTGGAAAAATTATTTTAAGGTAAAATGTCCAATTAGTTATTCTTTTAAAGGTTTTGGTTTTTCTTTCTAATTAGGATTATTTCTACAAGCCTTGGATTCCTTTGGACTCCTCCTTATGGAAAAAACAATTGATGGAAAAAGTCTAGTTTTCACTTTCCTTTATTAATTTTTTCCTTGGCACATTTTATTTCTTCTAATCTTCTAATAGATGTTCATCATAATTTTAAATCATTAGTTCATTTGGTTTTAACTCTAATTTCAAGGACTTGTGGAGGCATGTTTTATAAAAGTACCCTAAAAGTACCTTTAAGGATGATTTTTACATAGTCACCCCTAAAGTCCTTGAAATTAAATTTTTAGTGATGGTTTTTACATAATCATCATTAATTCAAGGATTTTTGGGCAAATTTTGTAAAAACCACCCTTAAAAATACATTTTGTTAAATCATTCTTAAAAAATTGGTAACAATTTTGAAAAAACCATCATTAAACTAGACCACCATCAAAAGGGTAAATTGTTATAAATCTTACTCCTTTTCCCAATCCAACATCATAAGCCTCCATGACTCAGAATACATATAACATATGTTATATGTATTACATATAACATATGTATACATATAACATATGTATTCTCACGAGGGAGTAAACAAAGTAGAAATTCACCTCTAACCCTCCCTAAGAAAATCAATTATTTTCCTTCCCATATAATGGCTCATTGGTAAGGTCTATATGTGTTTCGTGCACACATTCTTAGGACATACATTACTCAATATAGTAATGACAAGAACATATATATTCAATATCAATGGAGGTTCAAGGTCATTGTAATTAACTCCTTGAATTTCATCATGCATATAGGTTTTCCCATCACAATTTTGTAATATTAGTTAATAACATCACATTTCAACACACCATAACATAATTATCACACCATAACATAATTAATTATAATTTGGTCATAACATTTCCATCTTTTCATCATAACATTTCTATCTTTTCATCATATTCACATAATATATGTGAGAATAGGTTAGCGATCCTAGAGGTATACAAATCACAACACATGCATGGATATGTGTTTCACCTCAAGAATGAACATGTCATCATATAATATAATTCAAATTCCAATATATATGTAAAACATAAAAGGTCCATCACCACATCAATCTATCAAAATAGCACACAAGGTTTCCCTAGACATTTGGAGTCACCATCTGAATAAGGTGTAATGTCTAAGTTTGAAATTGGGGCATTGTATAATATCTACATCAAACCTATTATAATGTTTTTTTTTCAATGGGAAAATTTCTCAATTATATTATAAATATAATATTTTCTCTAGACAAGAGATGTTACAAAGGACAGCTAAAGAGATGAAATTGTCTATGAATCTTTCACCAATAGAAGTCTCTTGACCAGTAGATAGGGAAAATTCATGACCATGATCATAAAAAAAAAACCATACATCCCCAGAAAAGTCATCTGAGAAGAAAACCAACACATAGGCTGCAAAAAGAGATACAAAAAAGGAAAAAAAAACCCAACAAAATCCAGTCACAGAGTAGTCGTCACCACTACAAATGGTTCACGCGTCCTCACGATGCATTAAAAAACCGTAAACGTAGATGTTGCATCCTCCGTCACTGCCTCCCTTTGTCACTCGAACAACCCTTGGCCGCGCAGATGCGGGCTCGGAGAAGGCTTACGAAACAAACAACCCCTTAAACGCTGCCTATGCCCCCAAAATCCACCACAGAACATCTGATGCCATCGAAGAAATTTCACGCGTCCACGCGATGCAATGGAAACTCTCATTGGGCACGAATCCTCCATCGTCATTTTCCTCCGACCCTCAACACATCCTTTCCCACTCACCCTCTAGGGGGTTTTACTCGTGCTTCTCCAAGGGGGCCAGGGATGCGACTACTGAGACCTAGCCGCAGAGCCCGCAGGACTGGATATCGATTTTGACTCTCAAACCTACAGCATCAAAAACCCTAGGAGCCACAACCTCCTCCTCCTCTTCTTGCAATATTTCTCTTGCTCGACTCTCAAACCTACAACGCCGGAAACCCTAGCTTGATTGCCCATGTTTGCAATAAAGTGAATACCTTGATCTCATGTGCTCTAAATTGGATATCCAAATCTGAAAAATAATGACTCAAATAGGAAGTTGGTAGTTACCTTTGGTGTGGTTGTTTTGGTATCCCTTTCTTCTCATTTACTAAACAAGTTAGTTTTGGTATCTGTATTGTGTTCCTTTTATTGATACACAGCGTTTTATTGGTACATAATTCCTGATGAAATCTATTTCCCATTGCTCAAATATGGTTGCATTAGTAATATTTGGTTCATCTCATTGTATTATCTACCTTATAACATTGTTTACACTTTGACCTTATTGAAACAATCTTTGACTAATTTGGATCACCACAATGCCATATATAATATATTTTGTGTTGTTTTATTGGCTTAGAATTATCCTCCTGCTACTCCATCTTGGTATTCTTCATTCAATTGTTTAGTTTTTAGTGGTTGAACACATCTTCACATAATTCCATTCATGCCTATCCTATATAGATTTCCAGACAATATTTTAAATCGTAGTATCATGTGTGTTATACTTCAATTTTCAGTAGCATTTTTTAGTCATTGACATCCATATCCATATTAGAGGAATAGAAAAACATTTTCCAAATACCCCAATGCTACTTGTACTTAAAACACATTACCATCATAGAAATATCCTTCCTCATGTTTCTCATTTCCCCACTATCTATTCTTGAAAGGTGATCAGGTCCCACATGGGATTTTCTAGGTTTAAAAAAAAAATCATATTCTTGGAAAAACATCAACCATGTACTTGAGGAATGATCCAAATTTTAATGGGGTATATGGTATAAATTTGGATGCAAAATTCATAAAGCTATAAAGATAATAGATTTCCAATGTGGATCAAGGATATTCTCACCTCCTCACTAATTAATTGGGTTAACATATTGCCCATATGGGTCAAAGAGAGTCTCACCTCTCCATTATTGTATTGGGCTTTATTTTCCACTACTTAGTTAGTTGGGTAGTTAGATATATTATTATAATAATAGAGACTCATTTAATGAGCTCTTTCCATTATTGGATTGGGTTTTATTTTACACTACTTAGTTAGTTAAGTAGTTAGATATATTATACTAATAATAGAGACTCATTTAATGAATTCTTTTTTACTTTGTCCAATGGATCATTTTGTAATGTTATATAAAGGCAGAGCAAGCCTTCTCAAAATATCAAGTTACTCATTTTGACTTCTCTCATATTTTCTATTGTTCATTGTGAGATTAATTAGGTATGAGTGATTTACTAATAATTAGTTTTAGAGGTGAGGCTCCTCTTTGAACCTCACCTCCCAAGTACTTCATTTACATGGGTTTTTTTTTTCCATGCTTCTTTTCATGCAAGATTGGCACGTCTAAGCTCCTCATATCTCGACATTCAAGCCATCCAAATCTCATCCCCAAAATCTAGATCAATGTTCTTGATAAAATGGACTTGTTAAAAATATATTTTAATTTTTGATAATCAATGTAAAAAATAAACTTATTTAGTAGAAAATAATGTCTATATTACTACAATGCATAGATCATACTTAGATCTTCTCTCTATGATATCATAATTTCTCTTTATTGTTGAATGTTTCCTTCTTATATAATATATCAGGTAGTCCATATCTTTCTCCATTAATTTTGTTGATATCTATCTTATGGATATCCCTAATGCATCTATATGCACATGAAAAACCTTATTCCAATCAATAAATATTAGTGTTTGTGCATTTATTATCATTCCCTTCGATGTTTCAAAAAAACATTGATGGAAATATTCTATCCATTTAAATAGTGTTTCTTTCTTGTTTCAAAACGTTGATGGAAATATTCTATCCATTTGAATAGTGTGTCTTTCTTCATTAGCATCTCCATTAGATATATCATATCGTTTAATGAATTTCTTATAATATAGTATGTTTCTCGTTAATTACTTAAATTTGGATAGATATATGTCTCTTAATACCTTAACCTTATTTGGATCTACCATTATATATGTCTCTTAATACTTTAACATTATTGGGATCTACCATTATATATGTCTCTTAATACTTTAACATTATTGGGATCTACCATTATATATGTCTCTTAATACTTTAACATTATTGGGATCTACCATTATCATATCGTTTAATGAATTTCTTATAATATAGTATGTTTTTCATTAATTACTTAAATTTGGATGCCTATATGTCTCTTAATACCTTAAACTTATTTGGATCTATCATTATCCCTTAATTTGGATGGATATATGTCTCTTAATACCTTAACCTTATTTGGATCTACCATTATGCCTTCTTTGACACTGTTTGTCCCAAGCGTTTCCCAAAAGGTTGTAAAAATTGACAATTTTTTTAGACTCAATGATACTCTAGTTTATTTGCATTAGTTGAACATCATTATATCTTTGACACTTTTTATATTCAATAATACTATAGTTTATTTGCATTAGTTCAACATCATTATAAGATATGATATGTGATTATCTAGTTTATTTGCATTATTTCAACATCATTATAAGATATGATATGTGATAATCCATACATCCTAATAGTGCCTAATCATTTAGGTATAGTTTTAAGGATTTGTGGATAAAATATTTGAATATTTTCACAATTGTTCGTGGAAAAAGGAATGATATTTTGAGGTTGTGTCTTTGTTGCATTGAATTCTTGTATGGTTAAT
This sequence comes from Picea engelmannii, assembly GCA_009831015.1. Taxonomy (NCBI): domain Eukaryota; kingdom Viridiplantae; phylum Streptophyta; class Pinopsida; order Pinales; family Pinaceae; genus Picea; species Picea engelmannii. The sequence goes on along the minus strand of ML799002.1, from coordinate 63,753 downwards.
TAGAAGAATGTGGGATTTATGTTTGACTTTATAGCTACATAAAATTTTGGATATATTCTTGTCTTTGGGACTGTGTAGATATTTTCATGAATATTTAGTTCATATTTGGGTCTCTTTTTTATTAATACTTGCATGAGTGAGGAATCTTGGAGGAAATCGAATGTTTCGGGATAGGGTGTTGACATTCCATTGGGTTAAGTTTGAGACATTTTTTTGTTGATGTTGTATGTTCACTTGACCTGTTTGGATATAAGTTTGAGGTAGATTTTGTTAAATCATCAAAAAATCACTAAGGCTAATGGATCCAAAGGAAAAGGGAATGGTTGAAGGGGAGAACCAATGTTTAGTTTGTCCATGGTTAGTAAGTGAGGAACCACTCAATAGGAAGGAGACAATAGGGATCACACATTGATAGGAATTTCTAGTAAGGAAACCAACGGAGGCTTGAATGAAGGGTAATAAGAACCCACCTAATATGAGATGCTACCTTCATCCTTGGAAGCGGTTTGGGTATCAAGCCAAGAAATATTTTTGGAAAAATGGATGCAAGAACATCATAAAAAGATAAGGTCTTGAGAGTAATAAAATTATACACTTTTAAGGTGTGTTGAATGATGGATATGGGGGCAGGGATAATGGTCATCCATTTAACCTATCATGTCAATGGTTTTAACCTTAACCACCTCCATTGTGGAGTTAATTGGGTATAATGGAAAAGAGGAAGAAGGGGGACCTTCATTTTATCTAAGAAAAAGGACTCAATTCTCCTTATAGTGAGATTAGAGGATTAACACAAGAAACAGTAAGCCTTTTCTCAAGAAAGAAAAGGGTTGATGGGAGTTCCTTAGTGTATTATCAAAAAATTACGATGATGGTTAGAGTGAGGCACTACACTACCACAAGGAGTAAGGAGAGAGTGGAATCACCAATCAATTTTAGGAAACAATTGAAATACCTTGGGAGAAAGGAAGAGACAAATAAAAGAGGATGGAAGGCCACTATGTTAATTTGGTTTTTAGGTTTGATTATGTGGCCTAGGATTGTATATTGATTAGGATAATTTTATTAAGTCTCAACAACAAGTAGATTATAGAAGAAAATTAATAAAGGAAGTCTATCTAGCTAGGTTTAATTTATTAATCTCCTTTGGTGAGCTAATTAACTGAAATGATGAAGATTAAGAAGAGATAAAAAGGAAGGAACTCACCCAAAAGAATAGCCTTTTATATGTTTAGGATGCTTTGTATAAATATTGGGATATTCTATAGAACTCCAAGAGAGGGTTTATCCACTAGAACTAAACATGTTGCTACACCTTCCTGCAAAACAAACTCGATCCCGGTCTATGATATAATGCAATGAAAACATGTAGATATACTATATGTATCATTACATAATGAAATGTTGTATGGTGACCCAAAGTTCCCTCAGAAAAGGTGGTACCTCTCTTTCCCTACCTATGTTGGAACCTCCTTGAGGTAGAAATGTTGAATCATCCACAATGTAGGGGGGACTAAAGAAATGGACATTCCCTAGGACAAAACAACAAGCCTTCAAAGGAGAAACCAAACCAAAATAAAGATATACCTATATAAGTGGTGGATATATGGGAATAAATATCCCAAGTGCATGGTAGAAGAGCTAGAGATGTATATAAATATTTGATGCCAATCATATAGTGTTCTTGGAAAATAGATTTTTAAGTATAGGATATTTGAAGAAGATTTACAAAGAGGAGAAGAGAAATATAAATAATAAAATAAATGGCATCAAGGTGTAAGTGAGTGTTAGACTAGTTATTAGACAAAGTGTTTCATATGGAAGAATCATGTCATGAGATTTGACCAAGTACCATTGGTTTGTCAACATGTAATACAAGTATTTTCTCTAAACTTGACACTCCATTCCATGATTCATGACACTATTGTGGTATAGCCTCTATAGTTTTTGTTTCATTTGTCACCAAGAAACCATGAAGGGTTAAGAATGGTTTCACCCTATGGACCCTCAATAAAAAAACCTAAAAATAGTTAGGTCATTGAGGAACCAAAATGAGGAATCCAAACCAACTATATGCCAGATAAGGGGTTTAAAGTGAAAGAAAAAAAAAGTGGGTGAATTATCCAAATGAGCACAAAAAGGGTCTAACAAAGTCAAAACAATAACTAAAGGTTAAATACAATAGATTAGAAAAGATGGGGAAGCCTACTTGAGCACTAGGCATCCCAAGTGGTCATACATCTAAACTAAGGCAAGGTGACTCAAGGGATAGTGATCCAGCACAGAAGATACTTTGTAATGAAGTACAAAAGGAATTCAATCGTCATAGGGCAAGCCACACATGGACATAACAAAAAATTAGGCTACATCGTGGCACCTCTAATGGGTAGGCATATGTGTGTACTAAAGTGTGAAATCCATATGCTACAAACTTTTATAAATAGCAAGGATTCTTTATTACAACATATATTTCATCTCATACATATATCCAAGGTCTCTTGAACAAAAACTTCTTATAGGCATCTCTTGGTAATTGTAAGACTAGTTTGAAAGTTGCTTGGTTTCATATGCCTTCTTTTTTATTGTTGTCAACCTTTATAATGGTGTACATCTTAAGTTATTTCTACCCTTATAGTAATAATAATGTGTTTCTTAGTTGATTGTTATAATTATTTTCAAAATTATGAGGATATTAATTTTATTTCTACTCCAAGTTTTATTGTGACATTAGTAACTTCTTTTTGCTTGACTAACATAGGAATTTGTAATTATTTTCTAAAAACAAATTTATGCTTAAACTACTTTGGGGTCATTTTTCTTCTTCATCGATGTTCATGTTAGTACCGAGATATACAATATCAAAACTTTAACTCTTGTGCCCATTTTGACAGCGCTTGTGCCAAATACTGACGTGCTACCAAAAAGATGACATTCTTGCGGCGCCTTCATGATCTTGTCAAAATTACAACCTCTTCACTAATTTTGTATCATTTCCAAAAAATCCTTCAAATTCTTCGCCTTGATACCAAACTCTATTTTATAGAGCACCCAAGACCAAGTGCTAGGGATAGTGTTCAAAAGTAATCTTATGATTTTTCATTTATAAAAATATTTGGACTTTGTTTCAAGCCAGCCCAAATCTCCAAGTCTCAATATCCATATAGTCATCACATCAAAGCCCGAGCTCAAGTCACAAGGTAGCATTGACAGCACCCACACAAGGCACCAAGGAGACATCCCACGATAGAGTATAAGTGCTCAACGTGTCAATAACACATTGATCCTTCAACGCATATAAACAATAACATAACAGTTTCCCATAAAAATATGGGATATATTCTCATTAATAAAAAGGATAAATTTCCATTAAAAAAATGTTGGCTTTGTTTTCTAGCGAATCCAACTCTCTTAATCGTCAACACTGAGCGCTATGGTCATCACAAAATATCAAAAACACCAACTCGACCAATCATAATCTCAGTTTGACAACGAGCCATATCTCACCAGATCGTTGAGGGGAATATCATGGAGATCATAAGCTCATTGAGTGGCACAAAATAATAGAAAATATAGAGGAGAACATGGGGATTGAGCATCATATTACACTAGAATGAAATAATAGTTATGACACAAATAAATATGCCAAGGTTTCATGAATTTTTTTTATCAGCGAATGCAACGCCATCAAATTCACAGTTGGAAGAAATCCCACGAGATCACCATGGAGTTTTGATCAGATCCGATAGTTCCTGAGACTTCTTCAACATGTAATCTTCATCCACAACACCTGTCAACATCTACTATCTATTAGAAATCAAACGGTCATTCCTTTGTTCCACGGTAAAGTTTTCCAAGCTATGTCAACACACAAATTTTATCTTTTGTCAACAGGGATGATAGTAGTAGGTGTACCTGCACTCAATGAACTGGAAAATTTGGTTCAGTATCTAGAACATTCAAAATTTTCTAAACTAGATAGTTTTGATCTAATTTTTTCCAAAGGATCTTGAACTACTACACTGGAGTGATATATGTTTTTTTTTTCAAGAGGAAGCACACAGGTTGATTCCATCACAGTTGAAGGGTTAATTTGTGCAACACATACAGGAGTTTTGTTGGTGGATTTAGAAAGAAGTCCTATTTTGGTGAAATATGGAAGCAATTCAAGGAGAAAAATCCCTATATTGCAAAAACATTTTTGGTACAACAGTTTCATGCCCATTTACCTGAAACAATTACAACAACCCCTATTTTCTAGGTCTAGAATATCTTCAAGGTTATTATCTAGTTGTAGAATCGAATATTTTCCTAAAATACTAGATGTTTGGATTGTAATGCAATGGATGCAATAAAATATGTTTCTTATATGTTAGCCAAGAATCAAGACTAAATCGAAATCTTATCTAGATTATAGGATCTATTGTAACCAACTTTGTGCATAAAAAGGATATTTGCTAAGAGAGTTAAGAGGGAAGGGTTCGAGTGGTGGAGAAAAAAAATACTTTGTCTTTGATTGTAACACTTGGGACCTATTACATTTTACACTTAATGGAAAAGGATATCTAATGGTTAGAATATATCTTCTTGTCTTTTATTCTTTCTTGTCTTACATAAATGCATGTGTATCTTTGCAAAGCATTTCATATATCTTTTTTATGTTTGAAACCTAGTAAAGATTTTGTTGATTGCTTGCTCATTACAAGATTTTTGTCTAAGTACTTCATTATGTTTTTGAATAATATTTAGGATCAAGAATTTCCTCTGTGAGTTAACAAATTGGGAACTTCTTGTTTTATTTCCTTTCATGTTAAACTTCCTTATCTAGCTAATCAAATTGAATACCATTGATTAATTAAGTGTTATTGGAACTTGTTTTTGTAATCAGAAATTGAAATTTCCTATTTCATTTACTACTTGACCTATAAAAAAATCTAAAATCCAAAAAAACCTACAAAGATAAAACCATTGCAATAACTAAGGTTCCCTAGCTTTCCCTTAGCATTCAAGGACAAATTTAGGGACTAACATCTTTTGGCGTCGTTGTCGGGGAACGGATGAATGAATATATCTATCCTTGGGAAGAACGACATTGATAAAGACTAGATCTTAATGGTGAACAAGAGTTGGACACAAAAATAGACTGTGAATCATTCACTTGGTGACTCTATGAAGGAAGAATCCACTGGCGACTCCACTGACTTAGGATGGCAAAGTCCATGGAATCCATTTTGGCTTGTAGGTTTTCTCCATTTGATTTCTCTATTGTTCCTAGTTTTCCAAATGATGCGCCCACTATGCCTCAATGGGGAGACTACCTTCCAATATTTAGAGAAGATGAGGATGATCATCCTGCTCAACATCTCATGGATCAGTTAGGTATTTCTCATAAAGATGTACTTATGAAAACTTTTATGTATTCTCTCGAAGTTGATGCATGAGAATGGTATTGATTTCTTCCTATATCCAGTATTTCATCACTCAAGGATTTTCATGTTGTGTTTCGTTCATATTATAAGAGAATTTTTCCTTATGAGCTCCTCTTGGATGATTGTTGTGAGAAAATCAAATCTCTTAGCACTAATGATTGGGAAAATTTTAGTGATGAAATTCATAAAGGTATTTGTGTAAATAATGAATCTCATGATGAATTTGATAGCTTTCAAGATGTTTCCTATAATCTGAGTGGTGATTATCATCAAGAGATTGCTCCTTCAAGTTCTTGTGAAGATCAATGTTTTTTTGAAGAAACTTTTGTTGTAAATCATCTTGAAGATAACATTGCTTATTCTTCATCGTTATCATTAGATCAAAACTTTTCTCTAGTTTATGATGAATATGATGACAATGTTGAAATCTTGAACCCCAGAAGTCCATGATATAGAGTACTTTGACCAGCAGTTTCATGAGGGCATTGAAACCATTATTCATGAGGAATCAAAGCTTGTGTATGATAGTTATAATTTAGAATCAGAGCTTGATTCGTATAAGAATATTTCCATATCAACATGCTTAGGAGGTGATATCAAGAGACTGATATGTAACTATCATTATACAGATTTTGAAGAGACATTCCAACAGGATGTATATCACATTGAACATATTGTTTCTGATGTTGAAATTAATAAAGATAATTTACTTCCTTTCGATCCTCTTGATATTCTTGTTTCAAATATTGTTAAAGTGTTTCCTACTCAAGAATATACTAGACAATTTCAAGAGCTTTTTTCTACCCCTGTTTTCAATGGAATGTGCGATATTTGTGCATCGTTTCAAGAGAATTTCAGTCTTATTATTGGAGAAGAAATTAGACAAGTGGAACATAATTTTGCAGACAAAACAACTTTCATACAACAGTTTCTAGATGATCTGGAATTATATCATTATCCTCATGATCTAGTGGCCACCTACATGGAGTTAAAATGGGATAGTGGGTTTTCTATTTTTTATGTTTTAAGGGGAAAATTACAAATTTCTAAGTATGAGCGTCAGGATTATATTTTGCTGCTATATTTTTCAGCTTCTCCTAATATACTTATGCTTAAATATGAAAGTTAGTTTTAGCTAGCCAACCTGTTCTTTGATTGCTTGTATTGGCAATTTCATATTACATGATTGGCTTCACTTTTGTTAGTTAGTAGTAGGTAGTTTATTTAATAAGATCACATATCGAGCATTCATATTTCATTCTTCAGTTTGTTACAATGTGTTTTAGAACAGAGGTAATAAATGACTCCATATCCCAATGGAAACACTGGTTTCAAACCTTTTCAGTTGGTTTTTAGTTACGGTTTATTTTAAGCTTGCAGTCTGTGGGAATTTTTTTTAGTTTTCAATAATGAGCAGGGGTGTTCTCAAGGCATGAACAAGTCACATTTTCCGCACATGTTAATTATTGTGCATGATGGACAATTTTATGTTTCATATTTTCAAAAATGGATCAGGCATCTAGTCTGCAAGTTCTTGGATCCTCACAGGGAGGATTCCATCCCCAATTGGATCCAATGTTAGTACCTAGATCTAAAACATTAAAACTTTAACTCTTATGCCCATTTTGATATTTCTTTTGCCAAATACTGATGCACTACCAGAAAAAGGACATTCTTGCAACACCATCATGATCTCGTAAAAATTTTAACCTCTTCACCAATTTTCTATAATTTCCCAAAAAACCTTCAAGTTTTTCGTGAGGTTTGTTCTCAGGATATATTCAGGTTGTTTATGTTATTAAACAATATTGTGGCTTGTTCATGTAAAAAATAATATACTGGCCTTTGATTCCAATATCTCTGTTATAGATCACCCAAGACCGAGTGTTAGGGATAGTGTTCAAAAGTAATCTTATGATTTTTCATTTATAAAATTATTTGGGCTTTGTGTCAAACAAGCCCAAATATCCAAGTCTCAATATCCATACAGTCAGCACATCAAATATCGATCTCAAGTCACAAGGTAGCATCGACAACGCCCACACAAGGCACTGAGGAGACAACCCACGATAGAGTATAAGTTCTCAATGCATCGATAACAAATGGATCCTTCAGTGCACATAAAAAATAAAACAATAGTTTCCCATAGAAATATGGGATATATTCTCATTAATGAAAAGGTTAAACTACCATTAAAAAAACATTGGTTTTGTTTCCTAGTGAATCCAACTCTCTTAGTCGTTGACACCGAGCACTATGGTCATCACCAAATATCAAAAAAACCAGCTCAACCAATCATAATCTCAGTTTGACAATGAGCTAGATCTCACCAGATCATTGAGGGGCATATCATGGATATCATAAGCGCATTGAGTGGCACAAAATAGTACAATAGATAAAAGAGATCATGGGAATTGAGTGTTAAATTTCACTAGAACACAATGACAGTTATGCCACAAAGAAATATGCCAGGGTTTCATGAAATTGTTGATCAGTGAATGCCATGCCATCAAAATCACAGTTGGAAGAGATCCCATGAGATCACCATGGAGTTTTGATCAGATATGATAGTTCCTCAGACTTCTTCATCATGTAATCTTCATCCACAACACTTCTCAGCATCTGTTACCTATTAGGAATTGAAGGGTGATTCCTTTGTTCCATAGTAAATGTTTCCAAGCTATGTCAACATAAAATTTTGATCTTTTTTCAACAGGGATGATAGTTGTAGCTGTACCTACACTCAATGAATTGGAAATTTTGTTTCAGTATCTAGAACATTCAGATTATCTAAACTAGATAGTTGTGATCTAAGTTTTTCCAAAGGATCTTTAACTACTACACTGGAGTGATATATGAAGTTGTTTTCAATAGGTAGCACTGTTACACGTCAAAATTACTCAGCCGGATAAGTGTCACATGTTCCTCTCAATTGTCGTAAGTGTCACATCTTCCTTACAACTTTTGTAAGTGTCGCAAGTTGGTCACAAGTGTCGCAAATGATGTTCGAGCATACTGCCATGCCGACAACACTAAGGAGACACTTAAAACATCTCATGTGCTTGATTTGAAGAAGAAGAATTGGTTTACTGGAGTCAAATAACTCTTGACACTTGAAGAGAGCTCTGAAACATAGGTTTTGAGGGGGAACGCTCCCCTATATCAACCCTAGGAGCGCTAGCGCTCCCCTACAAGGCTTCAGGGAGCATTATAACGCTCCCCTGCCCCCTCTGAAGGAGCGCTACTCATCTTGAAAGCACTGGAACTCCCCTAAATCTTACCAGGAAGTGCTACAGCGCTCTGATGCCCCTTCTAAGGGAGCACTGCCTAATCTGGGGCAGTAGTTGGCCCGTTGAGGAGAATAAGGGGGGGATCTTTCGAGATTAGGAGGCAGTTGTGTCTGAATTCTTGGTTTCATCAAGAGATCCCTAATCTAAGGAGGAAGTTCCCAACTTGTTCTAAAGATAACTCAAGAGGTTAAGCTCCTCTTAACCTATATAAGAAGGCTCCATGATGGTGGAAAGGGGGAAGGACTGCTGGTATGAAACTTATGATCTTGGAGAAAATACATAGTCAGCCAAAGGAGAGTGATCAGTGAAGCTGTTGTTGTCTAGGTTGTGGATCTTTCAGGCAAGGGTTAGACGAAGAGGACTTGACGAAGCTGTCGCATTCGCATCTACGATTGTAAGTATTGTTGTCGTTATTCTCATCAATATGACACGCTTGGCCTGTTTCTTTCTAGTTTGTGTCTAATGTTACATGAACTTATCATTAACTGATAGATCTATTTTCAGGCTAATATAAATAGGGTAGGAAGTGGTCATATCTTGTTTTGTCCACAGGATTCAGCGAGAAGCAAAGGATCGAAGCGCAACTAGGAGTGTGCAGGGACAAACGTCGATAAAGAGGTACTTTTGTTATCCTTCCTTCCCATGTGTTAGCTTAGATAGATTTGAAAGGAAGTTAGTGTCCATGTTAAGCATTTTCTGTCTAGAGTTAGGGTCAAGCTCTTAGAGGCGATCTACCTGTCCGTAGGGAGATTTTCCTACAAAAAGCACATAGGTTGATTCCATTGCAGTTGAAGGTTTAATTTGTGCAACACGGACAAGAGTTTTGTTGGTGGATTTAGAAATAAGTCATCTTTTGGTGAAATATGGAAGCACTTCGAAGAGAAAAATCCCTATCTTGCAAACACATTTTTGTTACAACCTCTTCATGCACATTTACCTGAAACAGTTACAACAACCCCTATTTTCTAGGTCCATAATATCTTCAAAGTTATGATCTATCTTTAGAATCGAATATTTTCCTAAAAGACTAGATGTTTGGATTGTAATGCAATGAATGCAATAGAATATGTTTCCTATATGTTAGCCAAGAATCAAGACTAAATCAAAATATTATCTAGATTATAGGATCTATTGTAACCAACTTTGTGCCTAAAAATGAGATTTGCTAACATAGTTAAGAGGGAAGGGTTCTAGTGGTGGAGAATAAAAATATTTTGTCTTTGATTGTAATGCTTGAGACCTATTACATTTTACACTTAATGGAAAAGGATATCTGATGGTTAGACTATCTCTTCTTGTCTTTTATTCTTTCTTGTCTTACTTAAATGCATGTGTATATTTGCAAATCATTTGATATATCTTATTTATATTTGAAAGCCAATAAAGATTCTGTTGATTGCTTGTTCATTATAGGATTTGTGTTTAAGTACTTCATTCTTGTTTCTGAATAATATTTAGGATCAAGAATTTCCTCTGTGAGTTAACAAATTCGGAACTTGTTGTTTCCTTTCCTTTCATGTTAGACTTCCTTATCTAGCTCATCAGATTGAATATCATTGACTAAGTAAGTGTGATTGGAACTTGTTTTTGTAATCAGAAATTGAAATTTCCTATTTCATTTACTACTTGACCTATAAACCAATCCAAAATCCAAAATAAACCTACATATATAAAACCATTGGAATAACTGAGATTCCCTAGATTTCCCTTAGCATTCAAAGACAACTTTAAAGACTAACAGTTCAAAAAGAATCCAAGTAACTTTTTTATTTTCTTCAAATATTTTTTTTCTTATTGTTTCATATCTTTACTAGTTCTTATATTTTTGTACAAGTTATATATTTTTGGTTTGTATTTCTTCTACTTTGTTCTCTTAGAAAATTATCATTTTCCTTATTTTATTTTACTTGATTCTACAATAGCTTCCTCATATATTTCTTATAAGAGTACAAAATCCATTTCGTCACTGATTTTTATTCTTATTCATTGGGATTTCTCAGAATGCATCAATTGGTATTACTCTCATTGAAATTAAATTTTCCCTTAGTTTTGGTTTTCCTACTACCTATATCATTTTGTAATGAATTTATTGTATTTATTTAATTATTGGACAATGGTTTCTATCATGGTTTGCTAGTACCCAATGTGAGCATATCATAACTAATTGAATTGAATAGATGCAATTATTTTTTATATGTCACCACATACCACATGTAAAACATCACTAAGCTATTTTCCCTTTTGGTAGGGTTTGAACATCAGGGTTGTTGTCATTCTAGGATTTCACCTACCTACGCTATCATTTTGTTGCTTTATGAATCGTTTATTTCTTAATGGTATTTGGTTACCTCAACATGGGTATCTTGTCCCGAAAAATCCTTGTTGAGTTTTTGGATAATCAAGATAGTTGTTCCAAGAACTATCTAAAGTTTCCCAAGAAATTCAAATTTTTCATCTTCCTTAGATCCCACCATATTTCTGATTTTATTCATATTTTAGATTTTGTTTTTTCTTTGGTTCATGCCTCTTTATTTCTTCTAACTTTTTGAGTTTGGATTCCAATTTTTGTATTCATTGGTCATTGTTTTCCTTTTATGTCTTATGTTTCCTCTTATTTGTAGATAGTTATCCTTCCATTTATATCACTGCTAGTACTGCATCCTTATAATTTTTTTGATTTATCATCCTAACATGTGCTCTTATGGTATGAAGGATCCATGCATGTATAAACCAATCTATATTTTGTTCTTTTGATGTATCATACATGAGTTATTTGATTAAGTCTTTATTTTTATGATTTCTCTAATTATGCCCTCTCCCCTCCCACCCTCTATAGAGGGTGGAAGAGGGGGGCATAATTAGAGAAATCATAATATGATTTCTCTAATTATGCCCTCCCCCCCTCCCACAGATTCCAATTTTTGTATTCATTGGTCATTGTTTTCCTTTTGTGTTTTATGTTTCCTCTTATTTGTAGATAATTATCCTTCCATTTATATCACTGCTAATACTGCATCCTTATAAATTTTTTGATTTATCATCCTAACATGTGCTCTTATGGTATGAAGGATCCATGCATGTATAAACCAATCTATATTTTGTTCTTTTGATGTATCATACATGATCTATTTGATTAAGTCTTTATTTTTAGCATGTACTATCCTTTCTCCTTTCATTTTTTTTCTTTTCCTTAACTACACAAATGTTGAGGATTTTTCCTCTACATAAGCATATACTTCATGATTTTTTAAATCACATCCTCCTATGTGCAAAATGATATATGTATGTCAGACTTCTAGTACTATGATAGTGTTACTCCTCTAAATATTCCCTTAAATGTGGTCATTCTTTGTTGCATTCACAACATAAGTTGTTTGACATAATGAGCCAAGATGAATATGAGATCATCTTTGAATATGAGATCATCTCCATTTGATGATCCACCAAATAGTGGTACCTTTTTGGTATCTATAAAATTATTTACTTGGGTCAAAATCATTTAATTGAAACTCTGGTTATCGTTTCTTTTATTTTTTTCATTTGTCTAATTATTTGATGTGGTTTATTTGATATATCCTTAGAGGATTTTTCTTATTTTTAGTCTCGAGATGATTTCACTTTTTCCAAAGTCAATTTCTTTTTATTCTTTGTGTTTTCTTATTCTTTTTATTTGTATGGAAAAAATCGAAACACGCAACAAGAGTGAAAATTGGTTGAAGCCATAATACCAACTTCTAGTGGTCATGTGATTAAATGGAGCATCAATAACTCTACAAAGTTCTTGTTTTCTTAGGGGTCACATTTTTTACCTCATTTTGAAAAATTTTGCTACTGGTATCACCTCCCCTCATTTTTAGGTTTTGTTTTTTATATTTTAAATATTTTTATCCCTAATGTATCCATAATTTTTTAAATGCTTGTTTTTTCAACTATTTTCAATTTTTTTAAATCGTTTTTTTTTTTTCAACGGTATTTTTAATCATTTTTCCATACTATTTTCAATGCTAAAAATGGTGTATACCATTTACTTTTTTGAAATTAAGATTTTTCATACAATTATGTCTCCTTAATTAATTTATGGTTCCATACTTTTTAAATATAGTGTAAAATATTATTTTTAACACATACTTTACCTTTACTTCAATATATAGGAAATAATTGTAGTTAAATAACACTATTTTTGAATATTTAGTAAAAAAAATACATTTTAAAGCCATATATAATAAAAAAAACTATACATTTTCGAAGCTATCCATTCAAAATAACATGTCAAATAAATAATTTTTATGGACATAATTGAACAAAAAAAAAGTGAAAAAAAAAAAGAATAATTTAAAAATAGCAATTTTTCCATATTTTTATACATTTGAAGTAAAAAAAATGACAACATTTAATGTCATTTTCCCTAGTATATTGATTCACATAAAAATAAAATTAAAAGGAAAATAATAAGAAATATTCATCATAAAACGACAATAGATACATATTCATTCTTATTTTATTGAAACAAAATAAAATACTAATAATATGATTTCTCTAATTATGCCCCCCCTCCCACGGATTCCAATTTTTGTATTCATTGGTCATTGTTTTCCTTTTGTGTTTTATGTTTCCTTTTATTTGTAGATAATTATCCTTCCATTTATATCACTGCTAATACTGCATCCTTATAATTTTTTTGATTTATCATCCTAACATGTGCTCTTATGGTATGAAGGATCCATGCATGTATAAACCAATTTATATTTTGTTCTTTTGATGTATCATACATGAGCTATTTGATTAAGTCTTTATTTTTAACATGTACTATCCTTTCTCCTTTCATTTTTTTTCTTTTCCTTAACTACACAAGTGTTGAGGATTTTTCCTCTACATAAGCATATACTTCATGACTTTTTAAAGCACATCCTCCCATGTGCAAAATGATATATGTATGTTAGACTTCTAGTACTATGATAGTGTTACTCCTCTAAATATTCCCTTAAATGTGGTCATTCTTTGTTGCATTCACAACATAAGTTGTTTGACATAATGACCCAAGATGAATATGAGATCATCTTTGAATATGAGATCATTTCCAATTATCCACCAAATAGTGGTACCTTTTGGGTATCTATAAAATTATTTACTTGGGTCAAAATCATTTAATTGAAACTCTTGTTATCGTTTCTTTTATTTTTTTCATTTGTCTAATTATTTGATGTGGTTTATTTGATATATATTTAGAGGATTTTTCTTATTTTTTAGTCTCGAGATGATTTCACTTTTTCCAAAGTCAATTTCTTTTTATTCTTTGTGTTTTCTTACTCTTTTTATTTGTACGGAAAAAATCGAAACACGCAACAAGAGTGAAAATTGGTTGAAGCCATAATACCAACTTCTAGTGGTCATGTGATTAAATGGAGCATCGATAACTCTACAAAGTTCTTGTTTTCTTAGGGGTCACATTTTTTACCTCATTTTGAAAATTTTTGCTACCGGTAGCACCTCCCCTCATTTTTAGGTTTTGTTTTTTATATTTTAAATATTTGTATCCCTAATGTATCCATAATTTTTTAAATGCTTGTTTTTTCAACTATTTTCAATTTTTTTAAATCATTTTTTTTTCAACGGTATTTTTAATCATTTTTCCATACTTTTTTCAATGCTAAAAATGGTGTATACCATTTACTTTTTTGAAATTAAGATTTTTCATACAGTTATGTCTCCTTAATTAATTTATGGTTTCATACTTTTTAAATATAGTGTAAAATATTATTTTTAACACATATTTTACTTTTACTTCAATATATAGGAAATAATTATAGTTAAATAACACTATTTTTGAATATTTAGCAAACAAATATACATTTTAAAGCCATATATAATAAAAAAAACTATACATTTTCGAAGCTATCCGTTCAAAATAACATGTCAAATAAATCATTTTTATGGACATAATTGAACCAAAAAAAAGTGAAAAAAAAAAGGAATAATTTAAAAATAGCAATTTTTCCATATTTTTATACATTTGAAGTAAAAAAAATGACAACATTTAATGTCATTTTCCCTAGTATATTGATTCACATACAAATAAAATTAAAAGGAAAATAATAAGAAATATTCATCATAAAACAACAATAGATACATATTCATTCTTATTTTAAAATCTGAAATTCAAAACATTACAGTTATATCTCATCAAAAATTTGGAAAATTGAGCATCGTTTTCAAGGGCATCTTAAAACTAATCAACAATATCATATATCTCAAATTCATAATTCTCAAGAGACACATCATCATATTCATGGACATCATTTTGGGTTTCCATTGTGTCAGTTTTCTCTTCCATTGGGTCTTTGATATCTGCAAGTTCTCTAAATTGATTCTTTCCAATCAATCCTCTTAATGGTACTTGAAGTTCCTTTAACATTTTTTCCACCTTTGATTCATTAAAATCTCATTTCCTCAGGACAACTTATTGCATTTCATCTAAAAGAGTTTGAATAGAATTAATTATTTGTTAAATAAAACCGCACTGTAGTGGGTCACTTTCAATGGCTATGCAATTTCTTCCTTTCTGTAAGCAAGACGCTAGTGTTGTACCTAATCACCAATATAAAATAAATAAATAATTTAAATAATGTAAAAAACATAAATTAAAAATAATAAAGATTGAAGTATGATTTGATAAATGTTATATCATAAGTCTTACCTGAACCCAAGAATAAATCCAAAACCCAATCTCCTTCATTTGAAAATGTATCTATAAGATAATTAATTAGTGCTTATGGTTTTTTATAAATGTTAACAATCTCTCCTTTCAAATCATTTTCCTCATATGTTAGCTTTATAACCACAACATTGTAAACCAATGAACTACTAGGCTTGCCTCCATCATTTACATTGACAAGAATAGAATTATAAGAATCATCTTTTGTCCAAATTGCAAGATGTATGCTCTCAATATCACATGTAAATGGTTCTCTATTGCATCTTTGAATATTAGACTTGTGCCTGTAACACAAATAAGTGAAAATTCAATTAACTTGTGAATTAATAAAATTGATTTGTAATCTTAATCGCTAAACATACACTTTCAATATCTTACCAAAAAAGTTACATCCTTGTCATTTATTTCCCTTGAAGCTCGATTGTACTAATCCTTCTTGTGTGTCTGAATGAAAAACCAGAAATCTCCAAAATGGTGATGTTGTGACTTCCATAAATCCCATAACCACTTTAGTGAAATCTTGGTAAGTATAAGCCTCACTATCATATCCAATGTTTTGGATATTATAACCATGAGGGATATCCACAATAAATAGGGAGTATTCCTTTTTAGGAACAATTTTTGAAATTTTTTCACAATCACCTAATATCACTTTATAATGAACAATGTCGAGCCCATTCCAAATGTAGTGATCAATGGTGTCATCAAGTTCTACACTTCGAATATGTCTCCTTTCTCTTTCAAACTTGGATTTTTGAATAAAACTTTTGAAGGTTTCAGGTAATCCATATTCATTCGTCTTTGGCATATTTAATGAAACAGTCAAACATGTAGTTATATATCTATAACTAATAAAATAGAAATAAATTAACCTACAAATGAATAATATGAATGTAATAAATCAACATACATTTTTGAATGCAACAAAAAATTGTTTCAATGTTGTTGTAGATATTGAATCTGGATAGTTGAGTTTAACATCATCCCAACTCTTTTCATTCAACATATTGACCATTTCCTCTTGTATTCTCATATACATCTTGTGACTAAATAAAAATAAAATAAAATGTTATAACGATATAGATGATAAAATACTTCGAACATTGATATATTGAATTGAAAAAATTAATTTTATAATCCTAACATAAACAAGAAATAACTCAACAAACTTAGTTTTTAAATTCATCACATATTTCTTACATTGATAATTCAACCGACATTACATGTGATAATATAGCTATGATCAGTGTCTCATCCTTCACTCCTTGTATCGTTCTCCAAGGTGTTATAATCATATCTTCTGGTAGATTCTCGATTTTAGGACTTGTCTTACTTGTGCTACATATTAGGGGTTTATCCTTCTTAACCTTCTAATTTTTTATACCAATATTTTCCCATAGGATGAAGATCTCATCTATCAAATCACATACATGTCCAGTTCTAAATCCCAATTGAAAATATCTATCCAAAGCTCTGAATGCATCACTTTCTTTGTGATTGTTTTTTTTTTCATTTTCCTCATCAATTGGGAAGCATGTTTCCATACAACATTGTGTCTTAAACTTAGCATCAACATTTGATCTCTCCCCATGACATATTTCAGAAAAATAATTATGGATAAATCTCACCCTTTGAATGAAATTCATGGACATCATGTACTCATTATGTGTGTTATGATCACATGCCAATAAATTTTATTCTACATCTGTTAAACAATACATTTGTTTGTCTCAAAAAGAGGATTATTGGTATATTGTTGCATCAATTCTATTATATCCTTTGCATTATGATTTACTCTAATCATGTAGTATTTATAGTCAAAACACTTCAATCTATCAAATCCATATCTACTAGGAACTTCCATTGGGTCAACAGGAACTAGGTAGTCAACCACATGTGCATATGGATTGTACCTAATCAATTCTTTCAAATTATGAATATGTAAGTGATGAGACTTTATAATTTGATATTTTTCTTTCCCTTTTGTGGGTTTATAAAGTTGTTTCACATTCAACTGAAATGTATGGACATAATCAACTAAGTTGGTCATCCTTAATCGATTTTGAATGACATTTTGTGTTGTTTTCATAATACCATCCTCTAGATCAGCGCTTGGTGTTATTATTTATCTGCTACATTTAGGACTTTAATTATGATATTCATAGCCAACCATGATTTATTCATCAACAACAACATTTGATTTCCTCCTCTTATGATTTAAATGGGTTTCATCTAAATCAACTATCTCTTCGTAATCAATAGGAATGGAATCATCCTTGGGCATCACTCTTTTGTGTTTCTCTTGTTTATTCTTCCCGCGAGAATGAGTGATAACCTGATTGGGAATAATCTCAAAAAATATTCATTTGGAGTTTCCTCATCTTCAAATGTAACCTTTTAAGGATTTCTAGAATGAAGAATTTTCTTTATTCTTTCTTGTTCTTGTTTTTCTACTCTTGCAACTTCAACCTCTATTACTCTTTGTGTCTTTTTCCTTCCTTCTTGTTCCTTATCGATATGAAAGGACTTGATGGCTTCCATGTTAAGCCCTAAATCATGGCACATTAACCCTTAATTGGGGCATATTACATTAGTATTTTTATTTTATTTATGTCGGCTTGGGTCCATTAGTTGTAATTGTACCTCCTAGTCTCCCATATATACCATGGATACCTTTTCATTTGGAATCATCTGGTATTTGCGAATTCATATGATGTATAAGGACATTTCCCCCTCGAAGAGGATTATTATCTAAATTTATCTCTTTTTCAAAACATTGAGTACTTATTATGAGGTTTATTTTCTATTTTGATATTTGGTTCTTAATGATTGGATTTAGAGCTAGACAATCCTCGGGACTGGCTTCTTCAAAACAAGTATTCTTTGAATTTTAGCTACACCTTATGTTCTATAAGGTTTAAAGAAATATAATTTATATGGTGTAGAGGAAACATATATAGAAAACTGGGGTCCAAATTTCAGATCTTGGTTTGTTATATTTTTGAAGATACATTATGTTCAAGTTTGGGTTTTTCACTAGTCCTAAAACTAGTTTGAAATAGGTCTTATTGGAATTTGTGCTCCCAATTTTTTTTGGCTTAGTTTCAGGTTCTAAAATTTTTTAAGTACGAAGGAATAATAGTGAGTTATCGTTTGTACAAATTTCATCACTTGATTCATTATACTATAAAAAAAATTCTCTAGGGAAATTAGGGTTTTTGGTTGGTCCATACTTCAGTCTAAAAGAGGTGTTCTTGGGAAAATTGTTATATTTGAAGCTACAAACCTCCAAATTGAGTGAGACCTACTTCGTTGGTTAGGGTACAGACTGAAGCTTTACTGGTGAAAATTTAAAGTTCTTAAGTGAAGACAATGACACGTGGCAGGCCGTACAAGTTTTCTCTCCTAAAAAGGAAAAAAAATCAGCACATCTTGGGAAAGTTATCATAAAATTCTCTTGGAGAATCGAATATTGGTCTAACCTATGGGGTTGGAAAGAAGAAACATCAGGATACATCATGCCAAAATTTTAGACTCATAAGGGCCGAAATTGTAGAGATACAACAAACGAAAGGTCGACTAGCAGAACAATCTCCAAATCAAGGTTTTAAAAGGTGCGTTTGTTTTTGGAAATTTGCATATCTTTTGACTAGAAGATCCAATTGGGGTGATTCAAAAAGTATAATAAAGTGGGATAAAAGGAGTATCACATAAAATTGGGATAATCTTAGGGATTTTTAGGTGCATACATATTATGGCATCTCTAAACGTAGGAGTTGTTGTTACTTGTTAGTGCTACAACTCGAGGATAGTGTAGTTCTTCCATGTACCCAAAGTATATCGAAAGGCCCCTTTTGAATAGTTGTGCATTAGACAACACTACTATGGATTTGAGCTCCCACATACATAGATTATATCAGGAGACCTCCTATAATCCTGAGACCAACCAAGTAAACCATTTGTTTGTCTTGTTGCTATAGTACACCAAGAACAACACTCTAGGAGATCACTCTCTAGTACATGGGTAGTCAGATAGTATGGATAAGGGCATGGTTGAGCCTCTTTAATTAGTGCCCTAAGATATTTGGTCAAGTACTATTGTTGGACCCTACACATATATCAGAGAGCTATAGCACCTGACACTCCCTTGTCTGTGAGGACCTCTACCTAAGCCAATTAAGAATTCCTACCTTGCAGTGATACTTCACCAATGCCACCAAAAAAGGGAACTTATACACCAAATAATCCCTCATACAGTCTTGCTTGGACTCTTGATGAAGGGGAAGAAATGTACAAGAACATAGATGATTTATAAAAGAAGTCACTAACAAAATATGAACTACAAAGGATGATGGATTCAACTAAACATAAGCTAGAAGCAATGATGGATACTAAGATGGATGGATTAATAGGGGATATCATGGAAGGGTTGAAAATTTTGCTAATAGAGAGGCCACCTGAAAGTGACAATCTATCCCTTGAAATTCATGATGAGGACACAAGGAAGATGAATCAAGACTAGAGAAAATCCAGTTTTGGGTTGAAGACCAACCACTTTCCTAAGATCAATATGAGGAAGTTTGATGGTAAGGATTCAATCACATGGATACTCCAAATGGACTAGTTCTTTGATACACATGATGTGCCACACACACACAAAAGGTACAGATTGTGTCCTTATATTTAGAACTTAATAAGTTTGTGTGGTATCGATGGCCTTGTTCTCGAAAATCACTTGTCACTTGGACAATTTTCACTGGAGAAATGATATCACACTATGAGGAAACAAGGAGCAATACCTTCTTCATCCAATTGATAAATCTCAAGAAAAAGGGTTAAGTTGCAAAGCACATTGAGAAATTCCAAAGATTGAATATAAATGTAACGGATATTCCATATGAGCACCTGATTGATGTCTTCATAGGATATTTAAAGGATAACATTCAACATGAGGTTCTCCTTTTGGAACCCAAATCATTGGAGAATGTGTTCAGGGTGGCGAGAAATGTTGAAAGTAAAAATATGGCTATGGATACTAGAAGGACCACCCCTAACATCTATCGAGAGAATAATGTTCCTTCTTCTAAACCACCTCAACCTACAAGGTTGACACCTCAACAATTGGAGGAAAGAAAAGAAAAATGTTTATGCTTTAATTGTGACATCAAGTACAATAAGGGACATAAGTGTGGTGAGAAGAAATTATTCTACATAGATTGTGAAGAGGAAGAAGAACAAGAACAAAAACAAAAACCATCTCAAGATGAAGATGTAGAAGAGATTTCTTCTGAAGAGATGACTCCCACCATATCATTTCATGCATTGGATGAAATTAGCACTCCTCAAATCCTCAATATCGAAGGATATACCAAAAATAAAAAGGTAACAGTGTTAACTGATTCTGGTAGTACTCATAAGTTCATTCACTATAAATTATCCAAAGCTCTCAATTTCTTTATATATCCAGCACCAGAGTTTCAAGTAATGATTGCAAATGGAGGAACTATCAATTTCTCAGGAAAATTCCATAAGATCAATCTTACTATGGGGGAATATGTAATGAATAGTCCAATGATTTATATACCCATGGGTGGTGTTGATCTCATACTAGGGTTCCAATGGTTACAATCATTGAGAAGAATGGATTTTAATTTTCAAGAAATTTTCATGAAATTTTCATTGGAAGGAAAGGAATTTGATTTAAGGGGTATCATAGGGAAACCCATTAAGGTGGTAAGCTCTAATGGCATGAAAAAATTATTGAAAAAGAGGCATCAGGGTGTAATTGTACAACTATGATCACTAGATGTTCAAACATATAAGACATATATTCCTCTAGATCTCCAAGGGATCATTTATAAGCATTCTAAAGTTTTTGAATATATTCTCATAGGTCTTCCACCCACTCACAATCATGATCATGCTATTCACTTAATTCATGGGAGTGTTCCTTCTAACATCAGTCCTTACAGATACCCTTATGCCCAAAAGAGTGAAATTGAGCATATGGTTGAATAAATGTTAGAGGCTTGCATTATTAGACCTATCCAAAGTTCTTAATCTTCATCGGTCGTAATGGTACTCAATAAAGAGGGATCATGGCGTATGTATCCAAATTATAGAGAGCTCAACACGATCACCATTAAAGATAAGTTTCCCATTCCCATCATTGATGAATTCTTATATGAACTACATGGATCAATCTACTTCACAAAGTTGGATCTTTGTTTAGGGTACCATTAGATTATAATGAAGGAAGAAGATATCCCAAAAACAACATTTAGAACTCATGAAGGCCATTATGATTTTTTGGTCTTTCCTGTTGACCTTAAGAATGAAACCTTTCACATTCCAAGGGTTGATGAATTCCATTTTCAATCCCTTCCTTCAAAAATTTGTGGGAGTATTTTTTGATGATATACTAATCTATAGAAAGTCTTGGGAAGATCATATTCGACATATTGACAGGGTGCTACAACTACTAGAGGAGCAACAGTTATATGCCAAACTGTCCAAATGTTTCTTTGGGGTGAAGGAAGTAGAGTATTTGGGTCATATTGTATCTCATGAATGTGTCAAGGTATACCCTAACAATATTAAATCCATGACGGACTGGTCGATTCCCAAAATATTGAATAATCTTAGAGTATTTTTGGGTTTCATACGTTACTACCACAAGTTTTTTTGGAACTATGGAAGAATAACAACACCTTTAACTGCATTAACTAAGAAGGATGCATTTTCATAGACTCCAGAGGAAACTCAAGATTTTGAACAACTTAAAGAGGAAATGTGAAAAGCTCTTGTCTTGACCACACCATACTTCACAAAAACCTTTATTGTGGAATGTGATGCCTTGGGAAATGGCATTGGTGTTGTTCTAATGCAAGAAGGAAATCCCCTTGTTTTCGAAAACCAACCACTCAATGGAAAGGACTTACACAAACCCATTTATGAGAAGGAAATGATGGAAATACTACATGCATTGAAGTAATGGTTCCCTTACATAATAGGTAAGAACTTCAAGGTCAAAATTGTTGGGTATGTGTTATATTCTTTGCACGAGTAGTAGTGTCATGTATTTAGGTGACACATACCTCAGGAAACATGTCATGTATTTAGGTGGTTTTTTTGGCACATGGTTTTTTGCCGATGGTTTTCTATTTCCGGTTAAGGAATTAAGGTTTTGGACTAATCCAGATCATTGGGTTAGGATTTTGGATGCCGATGGCTCCTATATGTATATTGTATTTTAAACAATGTAACACAATGAATGAATATAATATATGTTGGTTTTCTTGGTTTGGGTTTCCAAGAGAAAATTCTCTGTGTAATGTTTGTATTTGCCATTGTATCTTTTCTGTTCTTTTCTGAATATCTGTTTATATTAGACATTGTACAAGGTTAGAATTTACAAAAACATATCATGACAATCTTAAATACTTCTTGGAACAAATACTATCTTCAGAAGAGCAAAAAAAATGGGTGACCAAGATGTTGTGTTATGACTTTTAAATAATCTACAAAAAAGGGAAACAAAATGTTGTGGCAGATGCACTCTCAATAAAGGATGAAGATGTTGAGGCATTTATTTATGCTATCTCTATCATCCAACCTGAGTGGATAATAGAAGCAAGGGATGAGTGGAAGAATGACGAAGAAGTGTGGACTCTCATTCAAAGGTTGCAGTAGGATTCTAGTGCATCTGATACATTTACATGGAAAGATGATTCACTATGGTACAAAGATCACTTATATTTATGTAAGAAATCACAACTCAAAAAAAATTTGCTTTTGTAATTTCACACCTCTGGTAGGAGGGCACTTAGGATTTTTGAAAACCTATCACATGGTCAAGAGGGAATTTTTTTGGGTTGGCCTTAAAACTTATGTTCAAAGGCTTGTGGAAGAATGTTTGGTTTGCCAACAAAAGAAGGTGGAAACAATTAAGACTGCAAGTCTTTTACAAACATTAGCCATTCCAATTCATTGTTGGGAGGAGGTTTCTATGGATTTCATCATAGGGTTACCGAAGTTTGAAGGAAGAGTTTCATCATGGTAATTGTTGATATACTTACCAAGTACACACACCTTTGTGCACTCTCTGATCCTTTCAAAACTAGTACAGTTGCTACCTCATTCATGGAGACAATTCAAAAGCTACATGGAATCCCAAATATTATTGTAAGTGACACAAATCCCATCTTCACTGGACATTTTTGGACATAATGATTTTCTTTTTTGGGTACTCAATTGGCTCATAGCTCATATTATCATCCTCAATCTGATGGACAAATTGAGATAATGAACAAATGTCTGGAAGGATACCTTTGTTTTTTTTATCTCTAATAAACAAATACAATGGTTCAAGTGGTTACCCTTGGCAGAATGTTGGTATAACACTTCCTTTCATACTGCAACAAAAATGACACCATTTATGGTGCTTTATGGATATCACCCACCATCAATCACTTCTTCTCTAAAATAAAAATCTAAGGTTCAAGTAGTGGAAGATCACATCGAGCATCAAAAACAAGTTATCCAACTCTTAAAGGACAACCTGACCATAGCACAGAATCGCATGAAACAACAAGCAGGTCAGCATCCTAGTGAAAGAAGTTTTGAAGTAAAGGATTGGGTATTTTTAAGACTACAACCATACAAATAGATGTCCCTCAAGAAAGATAATAAGGATAACAAAATATCACTTAAGTACTATGGACCTTATAAGGTGTTGAAAAATATTGGTACTATGGCATACAAATTGGAGTTGCCTGCATCTCCACGAGTACACCCAATTTTCCATGTTTCATGCTTAAAGAAGGTTATAGGTGACAAGATCTCAGTTCAAATTATATTTCCATAACTTTATGAGGAAGGAAAAATATTATTGGAGCTTGAATCTATCACTGACATAAGAATTCGCCAACTGAGGAATAGATCAATTTCAGAGTATCTCATTAAGTGGAAGAAACTACATGCTAAAGATTCCATGTGGGAATATGAGTCTTTTATACAGAAGCATCCAAAACTACTCAAGCGTTGAGGAAAACACTTGTCTCAAGGGGAGGGGCATGTTAAGCCATAAATTGTGGCACATTACTCCTTAATTGGGGCATATTACATTAGTATTGTTATTTTATTTATGTTGGCTTCGGTCCATTAGTTTTAATTGCACCTCCTAGTCTCCTATATATACCAAGGAGACCTTTTCATTTGGAATCATCTGGTATTTGTGAATTCATATGATGTATAAGGAGGTTTCCCCCTCGAAGAGGCTTATTATCTGAATTTCTTTATTTTTCAAGGCGTTGAGTAGTTATTCTGAGGTTTTTATGCTATTTTGATATTTGGTTCTTAACATTCCATGATAATTTTATCTATAGATTAAATACCCACTAACATATGTGAAAGTCGCATAGCAAAAACCTATAAAAATAAAATTTAACATTTTTGTGTTAAATAAAATTAAAAAATTATCATGATACTTATAATAATACATGATACAAAAATAAAAATAAACAAACTTACAATGCCTCTCTCAATGTATTCATCGATATATGCACATAATTTTGTAAAAGATTCATCTCTATTATAATTGCTCAATTTGAAACAACATATAATCTCGATATAAGTCATGGCTTGTTTCATGAGTGCATAAACAATATCTGTGTCTATCACCAAACATATATCTTGTAACAAGCCATATGGCTGATAATTCCCTTGCACATGTTCAAACTCGACACAATACAAATATAGATGTTCCCCATTGTTTCATTATTTGTCTTTAATAAACCAAGAATGTTCCATTTTGTTTTCACCTTCGACATATTTCCACTCTCTAACATTCTTCATTTCCCTTGATAGCTCAGGTGTTGAACCTTGAACAAATGTGTTATCAATTTGTTGCCTAGCAATCATGGAGGTGCCAGTTGCAAGTGAGTTGCAATTTTGGATGTCATTATTGCAGGTCTCGATTTGGATACATTCATAGATATTTTATTTCCTGTCATTTTTCCTATGTGAAAAATTAAAAAAAATAAATTATGTCTTCATAATAAGGATGGGAAAATGTTTATGTTAATAAAAAGGACTAAAGTCTTAGACTATAATATTTGAATTTAAAAAAAAAAAAAATTACTTAACTCGTGGGGTATTGGGAGCGATGTTGGGACTTAGGGACTTGGCCTATGGGGAGGAGGGGTTGGGGTGGTGTCAGGCATCGCCTCACCCCCTCGTAGGCCAAATCTTGGCCCCCATGGGACCAGGACTTGGCCTACGAGGGGCTAGGGGCGATGCTCGACATCACTTCTAGTGCCCTTGTAGGCCAAGACTTAGTCCCGCATGGAGGATCATTTCCCCCACTAACACCCACGGTCCAAAACTATAAAAAAATATTGAAAAACAATAAACCCATAAAAAAATTATAAAAAACACACAAAAAATTGTTTTTTTTTGTAACTTTTTCTTCCTAAAATATTACAAATTTTGTTAAAATTTCTTCCAAAATGGTCTAAAAATATTTTAAAATTTGTGATTTCTTTCAAAAAAAATATAAAAAATCTCATGTTTTTTAGGGTTTCCAATGATTTTCGCATAAAAAAAATCTAATATAATACAAAGTTGATCTTATATAAATATTTTTGGGTAAATGGTAAGAATAAAAAAAAAATACTAACCTCTGAAATGCTAGATTATCCTCCAATGTATTGTTGATGTTTCTCCCTTGTAGATTGATCCACAATGTTTAACGAATGTTGTCCAATATTTACCACAATGTAAAAAGACAAAACAAGATTTTGTATATATAACAAAGATTATGTGAATTACTATTAAGTTTAATGAATATGGGATAAAAAATACTAACCTCTTAAATACTAGATTCTCCTCCATTGTTTCATTGATGTTTCTCCCTTGTAGATTGCTTCAAACTATTTAATGAATGTTGCCCAATATTTATCGCAATGTAAAAAGAAAAAACAAGAGTTTGTATGTATAACAAAGATTATGTGAATCATTGTTAAGTTTAATGAATATGGGATAAATAAATAAAAAGAAGAGTGTGTGTGTATATACCTAATATTATATGAATCATCGCTAAGTTTAATGAATGTGGTATAAATTAAAAAACATGAAACATATTGTAATTAACTAATAAATAACAAATTAGAAGAGTAAAAGTTTTATTAAAAATTGGGGGGGTGGGGGGGGTGGATTTTGGAGGGAAAATTGTGCGGGGGGATTTTGGAGGGAATATTTTGGGAGGAAATCTTGGAGGGAAAAGTTCATTCTACAAGCTATAAGATTGTCATTGGGAGGTTGAGAATTCTTATCATTCTATGTTCTTAGTGAAAAGTGGTGCCTTCGTCAGATAAAGAAGATTTTATTTCTGAGACATCAACATATTGTTCGCATACCTCTTCTTTTAGGACTAGCAAATGTGATGGGAATAATTGTAATGTAAATGAGGAGTCATATTTTTCACCTTGTCGGAAGTTTGATCATAGTGCAGGCAATGATATTCATTATATTCGTCAGGAAAGTCCTAAATTAGAAGACTTTGAAGTCACGAATGATAAAGAAGAGGAATATGATGATGATCAATTTGTTTAGAAATTTAATAATATTCAAAATACTCAAAATATAGGTTCAAGTGAAGACTTTGATTATAGTTTAAATTATTGGGATGATGATTTTCCTCCAAGTGAGGATTTTCAAGGAACTAATGAGGATGGTGAATATTTTCCTCCAAGTGAGGATTTTCAAGGAACTAATGAAGATGATGAATAATTCCCCTCAAGTGGGGATTTTAAAAGTTGTGAATATGATTATGCCAATGGTGGACACTCTTTCCGGAGTGGAGAATTTAAAGGCAACAATGTTGATGTTGACTATTTTCCTCCAAGTGAGGATTTTCAAGGTACTAATGAGGATGATCAATATTTTCCTCCAAGTGAGGATTTTGAAGGAACTAATGAGGACGATGAAGAATTTCTATCAAGTGGGGATTTTAAAAGTAGTGAATATGATTATGCAAATGGTGGCCACTTTTTTCCCAGGTGAAGAATTTAAAAGCAACAATGTTGATGATGATGATTTTCCTCTAAGTGATGATTTTCAATGTACTAATGAGGATGATGTAGATTTTCCTCCAAGTGAGGATTTTCAAGGCACTAATGAGGATGGTGAATAATTTCCCTCAAGTTGGGATTTTAAAAGTACTGAATATGATTATGCTAATGGTGGACACTCTTTTCCAAGAGGGGAATTTAAAGGCACCAATGGTGATGATGATTTTCCTCCAAGTCAGGATTTTCAAGGTACTGATGAAGATGATGAATATTTTCCTCCAAGTGAGGATTTTAAAGGAACTGTGAAGGATGATGAAGAATTTCCCTCAATTGGGGATTTCAAAAGTAGTGAAGATTATTATGCCAATAGTGGTCATTCAATCATAGCTCTAATTTTTTTAGTATCCACCTTGACTCCCTCGTGAGATAAAATATGCCCAAAATATTCCACTTCCTAAACTCAAAGACACACTTGGAAGGCTTCACATATATTATCATTCTTGTTTTGGGGATGTCTTATGTTATCATTCTATTATGATGATATCCTAAATGGAGATCAAACTTACTAAAGAAAAAATATATTTTCATATCATCTAACAATTCACTAATGAGAAGATTAGAAAACTTATCTGTATTGTGAACTCATTGAGTTCTCTATAATCTAGACACATGTTCCATGAAGAATCATTTCTATAAACTATCACCACTAATCAAGAGAAAGCACTTTGCTTGGTTGAATGATGCTAGCCTCTAGAATTTCTTGAACCTTGTGCTCAATATCACTCTTTTATGCATAGGGATATATGTAAGATTGGATGTTAGGAGGAAGGATACTTAGGATGAGTTGAATAGAGTGATCATTCTCTTGGGTAAGAGTAAGACATTTTTCATATTGGAAAATACCATGGAATGAATATCGATAACTCTTGGGAGATCCAAGGGCATGGAGGGATTAGATGTTTGAACATCTAATGAACCTAATTATGTACTTAATCATGGGTATCCCATTTTTAGATGGTTTCCCTTGCATACCTTTGAGTTCAATTCTATTTCCTTCTAATAACAATATTATGAAAAGTTCATGAAAATTTGAAGCCAATGTTTGTTGGACAATTGGTTTATATTGATGCACAGATGGTTTGGATAGTTGGTTGTCATTGATTTCAACCCTTGGAGAGTGAACATGGATAGTGATGGCAACCCTTAGAGATCGATGTCAACCCTTAGATATTGATGTCAAATCTTGGAGAATTAAAGTGATGTGGACAGTGATGTGGATGACATCATTGGATAGTTTATTATCATTTGTATGGTCAAGAGTAATGGTGAGTTATGTTAGACACATTTGAAGGATTTTGGTAGCATATTCTGATAGAAATGTTGAATGAGAAATATGGACTTGAAGTATTGAGTAAATTAATATAATACACTCATATATGGATATTACTCGGCGTGTTATTTATGGTGATATGTGGAACGTCACATAGTTCCTCACGGATAGGGAGATATTTTCTTGCGAAGTTGGAAGCCCCAAAGAGTGGTCAAGAAACCCCTAGTTGGTTACAAGTTTGTTACTAAAGGGGTAAATTTGTTGTAACAATAAAACCCTAGAATCCATAAGGTAAGGAGGGGAGTTACCTATCACTTGTATAAATACACCTCATGGAGTCATTCATTAGTACATTCACTTACACTTATATTGAACGTCTATCTAGTGAATTTTATGGTTTAATGAATGGTTTAATGATTGCTATGGTCTAGTAATTTGGTAATGGTTTATCTTTGTATTGTAAATTATACTAGTGAATTTGAGGTTGAATTTGGCATATCAAGTTTGAGGCGGCGAAAATTCTGAAGGGTCGGAAGTTTGAGAGTGGAAGAACTTAAAAAAACCCAGTTTCTGAGGCATACGCTGGCTGCAGTAGAAGAGGTAGTGTACATACATGGGATGACAGTAGAGGAGGTAGTGTACGTACACAATATGTACATGAAGTGTTAGCGTACATGTGAAAAACTTATAAAAATATTGAGTGGATGCTAGTACTAGGTCCTTGAAGTCTGAAGAAAGTTCCCAGGTCTTCATTCTATAGGCTCTCATGAGTAAAGGTATGTCATTTATTTATTGTTTGAGGCTTGAATCTTGGATGATATGGCACATGATTAAGGTATGCCTTGGAGGCCCTTAATGGTACATGGTTGAGGTAAGATTGTTATACTTGAGACACACTCTTGGTACTTAGTATATGGTTTTTATGGACCATTTTTAGAGGCACATCTTTGTGGTATTGGCATATACATGAGGCTTGTCATTTTGTGTTATGAGACTACATCTTTGTGATATTGAGAAGAATTATTGAGGCATATGAATAGAGGAATTTCATGGTATATGGCACATGTTGGGTGAGATACATTGTTGGTACACTTCTTTGTTTATTGGTACAAGGTGTATGGTTGTTTTGTTAGTGGTCTACCATTGATATTGGTACATTATTGAGATATGCACTTGGCATATGGTAGTACATGCATAGGGTACATTTCTTAGTGGTGATGGTACTTGGTTGAGATACACTCCTGGTATTACTTGTTCATCATATCTTATGGTACTGATGGTATAGTACAGGTTTGATGCTTGATATGGTATATGAGATACATTTCATGGTTGGCATAGGTATGGTATAAGGTACAGGTATTGATGTGCATGGTTGATGTACATGGTTCATTTGCATGGTTGGAAGATGGTATGTTATATGGTACAGGTACATGGTTTTACATGGTTGATGGTACAGGTTGATGTATATTTTTGGTACAGGTTGATCCATGGTACAGGTTGGTACATGGTTGAGACACATATCTTGTGATGGTATGTGGTGATGTTGGATCATGCTTGGTTGACACTTGTGTTTTTTGGACATATAGTTGAGAGGTGTCTTTGGTATATGATCCATGTGAGAGGATATGGTTGAGTATTAGTGACATTAGCAATGGCAGTGACAATATCATTGATAGTGATAGTATCAGTGATAGTGGTAGTGACAGTGACAGTAATAGAGGCATCAAAGAGTCAGATTTCAAAAAGGTGAAAACCCTAGTTCTTAGAAGGTGTATGCAAAATTCAATATAGAAAGGTCGTGTACATACGCAGGCTGCAATATAGACATGGTGCATACATACGTGAGATACAACATAGAAATGTCATGTACCTATTGGTTTTGTTGGTACAGGAAGGCTACAGGTACATGTTGATCACAAAATATTGGTACATGTTGGTTATAGGTTGTTAGCACAGATTGGTATAGGTTTACAGTGGTATATCTCACAGTGACACTGTGGCAGTGGTTTCATCATCTATTTGGAATTTAACTTCAAGGTGGAAGTATGGGGTAAGGATAGGTGGTTTTATCCACCTTTTGGTTGTAGTCGGAGAACATAGGGGGTTGTAGCCTCCTTCTGGTTGTAGCCAGAGAATCAGGGACTTGGAGCCTGAGAAATAGGTGGTTGTAGCCACCTTTCAGTTGGAGTAGGAGAACCAAGGGGGTTGTAGCCTCCTTCTAGTTGGAGCCAAAGAATTAGGGTGTTTTATCATCCTTCAGGTTGGAGCCTGAGAATAGGGGGTTGAATCCTCCTTCCATTAGTAGCTAGAGAATTGGGAAGTTAGTGCTTCCTATAAATTGATTCTTGATATATATAAGAAATCATTTTGTGGTTTTCTCCCTTTGGTTTTCCACGTAAATATCAGTTATTGTGTTCTTGATGTGATGTTGTTTATGTTTACATGCTTATGATATATTTATTGGATGAATTCATAGATGATACATTAATGATATATTGTTAAACACTATTGTTAAAGATAAAGAATGTATATTGTGGTTAAAAGTGGAATAATTATTCATTATCGATTCACCCCCTCCCCCCCCTCAGTAATCCAACAATTGGTATCAAAGCAGGTTCCTTCAAGAGATATTTTAACCATTGGAAGGAGATCATGGAATTTACTAAGAATGGAGTACCAATGTTTAATGGTCAGAGTGGTATAAAGTATGAGACGTGGAGGATAAGAACAAGAACCTTTTTAGAGGCACAGAGATATGGTATTTGGTATTCAGTTTTGACAGGATATAATGCTATAAAGAAAGCAAAGGCTACAACCAAGAAGGAATTGGAGAAGAATAACAAAATGGCTATGGATTTCATATGGGAAGGATTACCTGATCCAGTAAGAGAAAAGGTTGGAAAGTGTTCATTAGCTAAAGAACTTTGGGATAGGCTACATGATATTTATTTTTCTCCCATCGCAGGGTCAGAATTTGCTAAAGAAGATACATGTACAAAATAGGAAGAAATATGTTCATCATGTCAGATAGATTCAGAAGAAGAGTGTGAAGTGACAGAAGCCAACAGAGGTGATTTATTTTTCTTTAACTGTGAAAAGCGATGACATCTTCAAATTGAATGCCCTTAATTGAAAATTGAAAATGATGAAATATAAGACAATACTTATATTAAAAAGGAAGACCTAATTAGTGATTTAGATGAACTAAATAAAGAAAGAGAAGAAAATAATTCACTCAAGATAGAATTGATGAAGCAAAAGGAGTACCCACAGGTCCTATACATGGAGTATCGAGAGCCAGATGACTTGGGCATGGCCTCAGAGGGCCCCTCTTTTCATCAGTGTAGTCCAGTTATCACCAACAGAAGTATTCATCCCACTAGCTTGGTCTTGGAGTAACGGTGGGTCTTGCTCCAAGAGGTAATAAGTCTGGGTATCATGGTATGTATCACTCTAATTTTGGAAGCACTTGAATATGTTGTATTGAATCCTTCTTCATTTCATGACGTTTTCTTGGAAATTATGCTCTTTTCCTTGTTCATACCTGAAGGGGTGACAAGGTGCCCTAGTAAGTTAATTTACCTTTAATATGGGTTACTATTGGGTGGATCTGTGAAAGGTCATCATTCGCTCCCTTAATACTTACCATTTTCCATATTTATTCCTTTCATCTCCCCCATCCTTGTTTGGGCATTGGGTTTGGCTACACTAGGAAGGGTTGTACCCTACCTCATGGGAAGAAGGGGATAAAGGCCTAGAGGGTAAAAGTAGTTGGAAAGAGTTAAAATCCAATGTTGAAACCTTCAAGATGCTTCACCCAGGGATCCCCAAGAAAGCAGTGTAAATCTTCTCAGTAAGAAAAGGGGACCCATAAGATAACATAAACACTCAAGGTATTAGTTGATGGATAGGGGGTCTCATCACGAGCCGACCTATTATGACCATGGGCATGTAGTGGTATGACACTACCATCTATCTAGTCACCAAACAAAGGTAGTGGCTCTTGGTGGCATAACCAAGAGAAAGGAGGTCTCATCACGAGCCAACCTTCCCAATTCCATGAAATATTTGTGGATAACGCTATCACCTCTAGTCATCAAGCTAGGACAGTGGCCCTCAACTATTCCCTTGAAGCACAAGAGAAAAATATCAAAAGAAATAAAGATAAGAGTAAAAGGAAATTAATGGGATAGGAAACAATTGTATTTATGACAAGGTGTAGCTCACCCTATACAACGGCACCCATAGGTAAGACTTTACATTTCCCTGTTATTACATGCACCCCATGCCCAAACATTTACCCAATGCCACCTCATACACTTACATGACCTGGATTAGACCCCACCTATGAAAAATCCCAAACTTAAGAGAGGTTGGCCCAATAGGACACCCTAAGACCTTCTCCAAACCTAACTTTTCAAATTGCGTAATGTCTTTGAGAATTTGTCTGGGTTAAGGGGGGTTTGATGCACATGTTTGGGTAATTTAATTATTGGATGTGATTTACATGCTATGATCCCTATGACTTATGAACCCCTGGAGGGTGTACTTCTTGTTGCTGCAAGAACTTGCTCGGTGGATAGGTACATATGAGGGAATGATTAGCTTAGACTTTCATGGGGGTTTAAATCCCACAGATGGATGTTGAAACTCTATCCAGGGGTAACAATAAATTCAAGACTTGTACTAGGAGAAAGAAGGATGTTTCCTTTGAAGGAAGCCTGGAATACCTAGACCCAGGGGACCTTTCTCTTCCCACATGGGCATTAGCTCTTGAGGGCCCTGGGCGTCACCTAGAGCTAAGGCTTCATTTTTTGAGGCATTTTGTGAGCCTGGTGGCATGTGTGGGCATCATTTGGGTCTTTTGGAGGCCAAGAACCCCACTTTTCCATCCCAACATTTCACTTATGGGGCTCAACGTCACCCAAGAGGGGCATGACGTGACCCTTGGAGGTGTTTCTAGATGCAAATTAATTTTATTTATGTCAAAATTGAATTTTCTTGTAAATTGGCCAGGTCACCCTTGTTTTTAACCTGGAAAATAATTAAAGGTCAAAATTTTGTATAAATAAACATAAAGTACTCTCATTTTTACATAACAACTTGTCCTTGGAGACAACGGGATTGAAATTTGAGCCCTATTAGGGTTATTGGCTGAAATTGTGAGGCACCACTCTTGTTTAAGGCTGAATTTTGCAACTTGGATCAATTTTGGAAGTTTTATGGTGATCTTACATGGTATTCTCATGATTATTCTTGGTGCAAGTAAGTGAAATATGCATTTTTTCATCTATTGAATGGTTTATTATATGGTTTTATTTTCTCATACAAGATTATGAAATTGCATAGTGTATTTAATGTTTGAATTAAGAAACTTAAGTTGTTACTTTCTTACTTTTTATTTTCCAAGATTTTCATTAATTGATCTAGTAACTAGTGAAACCCTGGAGCCCTAAATTTCTAGCACTCTAAGGGTTTTGACTTCATTATTGTTGCATATTTTTTTTACTCCATAAGAATGATAAGGAGAGAAAGGTGCTACGGTCTAGAATTTCTTACACCCTTGCATCTTGTCTCTTGAAATGGACTTAAGTTACTACTTCTCCTAGGCCTTTTCCCTCTTAGACTTTTGTGCATCATCATCATTGATTTGCAACCTTATAAGAAGTCATCCACCTTGACTCCATTACCCTTGAAGGCACTAGTCCTCCTCTCTTACCTCTTGACAAGACTCAACTCAAACTCCTTCACTTCATACTCAAACTCTTTCACTTTATACTCTACTAATTTGCTAACCTAGTCTAGAAATATTAATAGCTAATTTGTTGTTGTCATAATCATCACTACCACTATCATTTTGCAGCTTATATTAGCCTACTAGCCATCTAAGTCATCCCATGATTTGTATAAGTAAAGGTACTATCAATAAGTGTTAAAGTGTATGTTTAATTTCCTTTTTAGAGTGCAAATTATGAAGGTGTTACCATTGTCATAGTTGTTGTTACAGCCATTGTTGCATCCCTTAATAGCCCTAAAATCATCCATAAAACCATTGGGCATTTGTACTAAGAAAACCATAATCATTGTATATTGAAGTAGTGTCTTATTTATCTATTATAGTACTTTTCTGAAGTGGTTTTATTAATGTCATAATCATTAATTAATGTTGTTTGGACAGTCATTTAAGTCATTCATTGACTTATATTTATCTTGAAAAGTGTGAGTGACAAACCATTATCAAGTTTGCAATACTATTGTATCTCTTCCTTGTCATCATAACTTTCACCTTTCAAGATACATTGTTGCTACTATGATCTCACTTTCATTTGTATAGTAACGTTTTCATGCAGCACATAATATGTTTAAGAAGTCATTTATTATAATTGTTGCTACTAACATTTGATGTTTCATTGGTAAAGGGAAGGTACAAACCCATTTTCATTTTCCCTCGTCCCTTTCAACTTTACCAAAGTGACTTCTTCTGTTGAGTGACCTAGAGAGAGGGGTGGGTTTTAGCAGTATCTTTTTCCCTTCATCGACCAACTAGGTCCTAGGATGTCTCCCTTGGAGTGAGGCTTTCCTCCTCCTAAAGAGAAAGAGGTACCCTATTGGGGTGACAGTGATAGGGTTACCTCCTTGTTACGTCAATATAATCCTACTTTCCCTCATGTTTTGGGAAAATATAGATTGTGCGATAACATTTTTGGCACCGTTGTTGAGGAGAATCAAGTCAATTTTTCTCAAATGACAAATTTTTGGTAAGAATTTTTCTCAAATCCTTTCACTTTTCAAATATTACCTGGCAACTCCACTGAGGGTGATTCCCTCTTTTCCCTTTGATAATTTGTAGAAGGATTATCTGGCAAATCCACTAATGATAAATCCAACCATGGCTTCTCAATGGGACCTAGGTAAGTTTAAACCCTTGGATATGAGTGAAATTTCGGGTTACCCTCGAAAAATGCCTCTGAGGTATGAAAATTGGCTCCCTAGATTCACTGGTAATGATGGGGTTAGGGCCGAAGATCACATGGATAAAAAAAATTATTTCTTTCAACTCCACCATATCAATAATGACGTTGAATATTTGGAAATGAAACGTTTCTCTGCTACTCTTCATGGAAATGATAGGAAATGGTATGATGATCTCCTTGATGCTAGCATCACATCTATGGACCAGTTAGAAGAAAAAATTCTCAAGAAATGGGGTATTAAATTAGAAGATATAAACATTCTAATAAAAATACTCAAGTACATGAAACAAACTAAGAATGAGACTGTCAAATTATTCCATACCAGGTTTGAGAATTTGCTACAACAAATTCCTAGAAGCCATCATCCTAAAGACAAGTACCTCGTTTACCTCTTTACCAATGCACTCTTAGTGCAATTAGGGTTTCTCCTCAATAAAAAAGGGAAAAGAGCAATCTAAGAATATTGTCACATGGCTATACAAATGGAGGAAAATATCTCCTTGTTCAAGGGAGAACACCTCTTTACTTTAGAAATCAAAGTTGATGACCCCAAAGATACCCCATATACTCTTAGTCTGGAGAGATTAGTTTCCCTTGAGATATTTTCTAGTAAATTCCAGGAAAGAAGGGAACAAGTCATCGACCAACAAGAGGTTGAGGAGAGGGATCCTAATGAAGTTTTCCAATCCCATGAGGAAGAGAAATAATTTACTCATGCTTCTACCGAGGATAATGAAAACCTGGTTGAAGAGTGAGAGCCTGAATATATCAAACATGATGATGAAGTATTAATGTGTGCTCCTCCCTCTGATGAAGTCATATGAGATCCTATTCCTCTTGCAAAGAAAGAAGAGGATGAGGTTAGTCATTTTCCTTTTCATTTTTTTGACAATACCTTATTCTATGATTCAAAAGGTGAAGAAGAAAGGGAATCCTTGGACAAGTTAGACCCTCTGTATTATGAAGCTAAATATGTAGGGTAAAGTCATGAGGATGAAGCATTGATTCTTTCTCTTTCATTTGATGAAGTCATCCAAGTCTTTGACGCTCCTGCACAACAACAAGTGAATACGGTAAGTTGTTTCCCTTTCCAAGATTTTGAAGATTCTCTATTTTGTGATTTGGAAAGTGAAGAACGGTTAGAGGAGACCTTGGATGTTTTAATCCCTTCGTGTTATGATAAAGGTAATGACATGGTTGATAATATTGATGACTTCATGCACTTTGGGAAACGTAAATGGGATGTGATTTGGTATGATGGGGATCCCATTTATGAAATTGAGGGTCATTTCCAAATGTTTCCTTTACAACTATCATATGAGGTTACTACTAATTTTGAAATTTGGCAACAAGAAGATGATGTAGTTGTAGATGTTTTCCAAGCACCCAAGGGTGACCTAGTTCTATGCTCTCCTGATGATTTTCAGTCCTACCTTGAGGATTTTGATGAGTATTCCTTTGAGCACTTGGATTTATTCCATAAAGAATATTATCAACCACTGTTTTTCTCAGATCTTGATAAGGGTGAGCACATTGCTTTCCTGAAGCAGGGTACTTGTGACAAGTTTTTCCAACCTCTTTTGATTACTTTACCTCATTATGTCACTAAGTGTACATTTGGGAAACATGTCCCTTGTCTTAAGTTTTCTCTAGGGAAAATCCTTCTTTTATAATTAAAAGGTAGGTTGAATGCCTTAAGAAGAAATTTGTTATCTTGGTATTCCAACCTTCCCCTAAGAAGTTTTCGATCATCCTCTAGGTTCTTTCTAGTCCCTTCCTAAACCTTAGGATGTTCTGACATCCAAGGTAGCCAATATTCATAATCTTTGAGTCGGTCTTTTGATCCTTTGATTTTTCACAATCCTTTTCTGAGATGGATTGAGCACTTTCCTAGAAGTGTAACTTGGAATAATTTTGTCACTCCCTCCCGCCTCTATGAGCTAGACTTTAGGATTTCCTATGATATGATACATGCTCTAACTCATGTAATTTTTATGCTTAACCTATCACTTTTTTGGTTTATGATGAAGCACAGAGGAAGGTATTATGAGGCATTACTAGGATGGTTTCACTAGTTATATGACTACACCTAGAATTCAACTAGTAGGTAAGTAGGAGTAGGTAGGAATTTTCATCCATTGTACATATCATACCATACCATATCATTCTAGCACAGTTGTAGTTGCAATTTTCATATTGTCTTGATTCATTATGTATATATGTATGCTCATGATCATATGCTAGGCTAGAGATGCTTTTATTTTTTTATTATATCATATGTGAACAAGGGGTGATATCACCACCCTAGGGATTACTAATATCCTTTGTTGAGATTTAGCGGGAATAGGTCATACTGGAGATGTTGAAGTTCTCATGCACTCTACAGTGAGCACATGTCCCCCAGTTGGAGCCAGATGTTATCCCCTATCCTAGCATAGAATTGATGAAGCAAAAAGAGTACGCGCAGGTCCTATACATGGAGTACCGAGAGCTAGACGAATTGGGCATGGCCTTGGAGGGCCCATCTTTTCATCAATGCAATCCACTATCACCAAAAGTAGTATCCATCCCACCAGCTTGGTCCTAGTGTAACAGTGGGTCTTTCTCCATAAGGTAATGAGTTCGGGTATCATGGTATGTATCACTATGATTTTTTAAGAACTTGAATATGTTTTATTGAATCCTTCTTCATTTCATGACGTTTGCTTAAAAATTATTCCCTTTTCGTCGTTCATACCTGGAGGACTAACAGGGTGCCCTAGTAAGTTGATTTATCTTTAGGATGTGTTTCCACTAGGTGGATCTCTTAAAGTTATTAGTTCATTCCCTCCATACTTACCATTTTCCATATTTATTCCTTTCATATCCCCTATCCTTGCTTGGGAATTGGGATTGGATACACTGGGAAGGGTTGTACCTAACCTCATTGGAAAGAAGGGGATAAAGGCCCAGAGGGTAAAATTAGTTAGAAAGAGTTAAAATCCAATGTTGAAAACTTCGATATGCTTCGCCCAAGGATCCCCGAGAAAGCAGTGAAAATATTCTCAGTAAGAAAATGGGACCCATAAGATAACATAAACACTCAAGGTATTAGTTGATGGATAGGGGGTCTCATCATGAGCCTACCTATTATGGCCATGGGCATGTAGAGGTATGACACTAGCATCTACATGGTCACCAAACTAGGGTAGTGTCTCTTGGTGGAATAGCCAAGAGAAAGGGGGTCTCATCACGATCCATCCTTCTCATTTCCCTGAATTTTTTGTGGATAACGTTGTCAGCCTTGGTCATCAAGCCAGGATAGGGGCCCTCAAATATTCCCTTGAAGCACAAGAGAAAAATATCAAAAGAAAAAAATCTAAGAGCAAAAGGAAATGAATGGGCTAAGAAACAATTTCATTTATGACAAGGTACAGCTCGCCCTCTACAAAGGCCCCCGGGGGTAATACTTTACATTTCCCTGTTATTACATGCACCCCATGCCTAAACATATACTCCATGCCACCTCATACACTTACATGAGCGGATTATAACCCACCTTGGAAATATCCCAAACTTAAGAGAGGTTATCCCAATAGGACACCTTAAGACCTTCTCCAAACCTAACTTGTCAAATTGCATAATGTCTTTGAGCATTTGTCTAGGTTAAGGGGGGTTTGATGCACATGTTTGGGTAATTTAATTATTGGATGTGATTTACATGCTATGATCCCTATGACTTATGAACCCCTGGAGGTCGTACTTGTTGTTGTTGCAAGACCTTTCTTGATGAACAGGTACACATGAGGGAATGATTATCTTGGACCTTAATGGGGGCTTAAAGCCCACAGATGGATGTTGAAACCTCAACCAGGGGTAAGAATAAATTGAAGAATTGCATTGGGAGAAAGAAGTATGTTTCCTTTGGAGGCACCCTAGAAAACCTAGACCCAAAGGACCTTGCTCTTCCCACATGGATGTTATCCCTTGAGGGCCCTAAACATCACCATCATAGCCCTAGACATCATCCAGAGCTAGGGATTCATTTTTGGAGGCATTTTTTAGACTGGTGACACATGTGGGCATCATTTGGGGCTTCTAGAGGCCAAGCACCCCACTTTTCAAGCCCAACGATTCACTTATGGGGATCAATGTCACCCTATAGGGGCATGACATCGCCCTTGGAGGTGTTTCTAGATGCAAATTAATTGTATTTTATGTCAAAATTGAATTTTGTTGTAAATTCGCCAGGACGACCTTGTTTTTGATCTAAAAATTAATTAAAGGTCAAAATTTTGTATAAATAAACATAAAGTACTCTCATTTTTACATAACGACTTGTCCTTGGAGACAACAAGTATGAAATTTGTGCCCTATTAGGGTTATTGGCTGAAATTGTGAGGCACCACTCTTGTTTAAGGCTGAATTTTGCAACTTGGATCAATTTTGGAAGTTTTATGGTGATCTTGCATGGTATTCTCATGATTATTCTTGGTGCAAGTAAGTGAAATATGCATCTTTTCATCTATTGAATGGTTTATTATATGGTTTTATTTTCTCATATAAGATCATGAAATTGTGTGTTGTGTTTAATGCTTGAAGTAAGAAACTTAAGTTGCTACTTTCTTACTTTTTATTTGCCAAGCTTTTCATTAATTGATCTAGTAACTAGTGAAACCCTAGAGACCTAAATTTCTAGCACTCTAAGGGTTTGGACTTAATTATTTTTGCATAAGTTTTTTACTTCATAAGAAGGATAAGGAGAGAAAGGCACTAGGGCCTAGAATTTCCTACACCCTAGCATCTTGTCTCTTGAGGTCAAATCCTAGGAGGACTTAAGTGACTACTTATCCTAGGCCTTTTCCCTCTTAGACTTTTGTGGATCATCATCATTGATTTGCAGCCTTAAAAGAATCCATCCAACTTGACTCCATTACCCTTGAAGGCACTAGTCCTCCTCTCTTACCTCTTGACAAGACTCAACTCAAACTCCTTCACTTCATACTCAAACTCTTTCACTTTATACTCTATTATTTTCCTAACCTAGTCTAGAAATACTAACAACTGATTTTATGTTGTCATAATCACCACCACAGCTATCATTTTGCAGCTTATATTATCCTACTACCCATCTAAGTCATCGTAGAATTTGTATAGGGCAAGGTACTATCAATAAGTGTTAAAGTTTATGTTTAATTTCCTTTTTAGAGTGTAAATTCTGAAGATGATACCATTGTCATAGTTGTTGTTACAGCCATTGTTGCAGCCCTTAACAGCCCTAAAATCATCCATAAAACCATTGGACATTTGCACTAAGCAAATCCATAATCATTGGATATTGAAGTAGTGTCTTATTGCTCTATTATAGTACTTTTCTGAAGTGGTTTTATTACTGGCGTCATCATTAATTAATTTTGTTTGGAAAACCATTTAAGTCATTCATTGACTTATATTTATCTTGAAAAGTGTGAGTGACAAACCTTTATCAAGTTTTCAAGACTATTGTATATCTTCCTTGTCATCATAACTTGCACCTTTTAAGATACATTGTTGCTATTGTGATCTCACTTTTTTTTGTATAGTAACGTGTTTAGGAAACACATAATCTATTTAAGAAGTCATTGATTATAATTGTTGCTACTAATTTTTGATGTTTCATTGGTAAAGGGTAGGTACAAACCCATTTTGATTTTCCCTTGTCCCTTTCAACTTTACCAAAGTGACTTCTTCTGCTGAGTGACCTAGAGAGAGGGGTGGGTTTTCACTGTATCGCTTTTCCCTTCATCAACCAACTAGGTCCTAGGACATCTCCCTTGGAGTGAGGCTTTCCTCCTCCTAAATATAAATAGGTACCCTTAGGCTTTGGGCAAGTATAGATTGTGCGATAATAAAACCTAAAGAAGAATTTGAAGGTGAACAACCAGAAGTTAAGATAGAACAATTAATGGGAGAAAACATGAACCATAGAGAAGTTATACCTCAATGGAGGGCCCAAATAGAACTCAATGTGGATGAGAAGATTCATGAAATGCCAAGGAATTTTGATAAGCTTCTCCCAAAATTCGGCCCAGACAAACTCGAATCCCGGAAGACCATGTTAATAATTTCTTTTTGGCCATACATCTTCTAGGTGTTGAACATGATGACATAGTATGTAGTTTATTTCCTTATAATTTTTCTGGGAAATCCTCCACTTGGTATTTCAGCTTACCTATTAGTTCTATTACAAATTGGAATATCTTTGAAAGGATCTTTATGAGAAAATTTGGAGAAAGAAAAATTGTTGCATCTCTACACAATGAACTAGGAGCCATCATAATGGATAAGAAGGAAAGAGTGAAAGACTTTAACTAAAGATTTATTAATGTATTAATCAAGTTAATTTCCTCATGATGTATCTCTTGCTCAGTCATTAGCTATTGAATATTACAGAGCTGCATTAATCCCCTCCATAGGGATGTTTGTAAAATGATCTAACAGAAACAGATTATCATTAAACTTTGATGAAGTTGAGACTGTAGAAACATATTTATTTTTGTATGATCAATATCCACATTACGAAGAAGTTATCCAATGAAGTTGTGGACCTTAAAAAGAATGTTTGTGTAGGATCACTGAAGCCACAAACTTTTCGTCTATTCTTTAAGAAACTAGATAACCCACCACAAACACCTGAACCACCACACATGGATTTCAACTTAGATAGTTTTAATAATGATAAGTTTTGTTCTTATCATCAGAAAAATCACCCAGAATGAACATGCCTTTAGTGGATCA
The DNA here is from genome assembly GCA_009831015.1 of Picea engelmannii. NCBI lineage: Eukaryota > Viridiplantae > Streptophyta > Pinopsida > Pinales > Pinaceae > Picea > Picea engelmannii. The sequence goes on along the minus strand of ML799002.1, from coordinate 21,194 downwards.
ACTCTATGACCCTTGTGATTAACCAGTTTCTAGATCTATAGATTTTGGATGATGAAAAACATGCACAAGATCCTTCTGGTGGAGTTGATGAAGATCAACCAGAATCGGATATGCCCTTGTTGGATTGGTGTACAGAATCAAATGATGAGAAGATCAAAGAAATCCTTGTCGGAGATACATAGGTTGTTAAAGCTACCTCTCTTAAAGTTTATAACTTACGTAGCAAAGGCCCACTATATAATCTCCTTTATTCCAAACAAGATAACATCCCTCTTAGGAAAATAACACCTCCCCCTTTCCTCCCAAAACAAAGTAACGTGGTCCCATAAAAAAAACTAATATTAAAATTGGCAAGACCATTGTAGCAAATAAATACAAACCAAGCATGTCTAGTTCTGTTGGGAATAGTGCAAAAAGTAGCATGACACCAGATAATGAAAAGGTGATTCAAGAGAAATACAGACAAGTTAAGAACGATCCAAACTCACACACTTTAGATTATAATGTGATCGAGGACATAAATAATATTAAAGATAATATTTCCATGTTTGATATTTTCTCCCTTACACAACAAATCTAGATCCTACACGATGCTTTCAAACCCTATGAGACTTGGATGGAAACTATCACTGCTACTGAAAGCCTAATACTAGAAAGTGATGCATAGGAAATACACAAAGTGGAGATAGCAGTAGCTATAAATGTAATAAGCATAGGAACCTTTTCAAAGTCTCAGGTACCACCTTTTCTACTTACATATGAAATTTTTAATTTTAATGTACACAATTGTTTATTAGAATCGGGTGCCTCTTCTAATATCATGCCTTTTTCCATTTTCCAAACGATAAATGTTGTTCCAAAAATAACAAGAACCAGGATCATCCAATTAGATAGGAAAAATTTTAAAGTAAAAGGTGAACTCAGAGATGTTTTAATCAGACTATCATCTGATCCCAGAGTTCATTAGACTATAGACATAGTTGTGGTAGATATACCATAGAGTTAAGGTTTTCTCTTAAGCAGAGACTGGTCAACCAGACTTCAAGGTTATTTCTCTACTAATTGGTCTCATCTGTGGCTTCCTCATAAAGGAAAAGCCAATCAAATATTTGTAAATAGTGAAGCACACATGAAGCACATAGTGACAGAATTAGAGGGTAAGAATGAGCCATAAGCTTTTCTCATTCCTTTTTGGGGAATTATTTTTTTAAAACTGATTATGGTTGTTACGAAGCACAAGATTCTGAAATACCATCAGAATTACAATTATACCTCTACCTATGAATACATAATACCGCATTTCCAATACTAACTAACTTAGGATTTAGTTTGACTAACAAGACTAATATTCCTAACATGTGGACCATGTTCTTTGACGGCTCTAAAACACAGGATGGATCTGGAATAGGATGTGTTGTAATTGACCCCAACTAGGGAAAAAAACTCATATCATGTCGTTTAGAGTTTGAATGCACCAACAACATTGTTGAATATGAATCCTTAGTGCAAGTCCTTAAAAAGGCCATTGACCTCAAGGTAAAATACCTTAAACTGTTTGGTGATTTTGATATCATTGTTCGACATGTAAGAAATACTATTCATTGCATGTCTCCACATCTAAAGGTTTACCGTCAAGAGGTATGGAATCTGCTTTATTCATTTGATGCATTTAATATTAATTCTATACCTCGCAATAAAAATATAGACGAATATATTTTGGCCAATGAAACATCTAGGTTTATGCCTCCTGATGATGGTTTTTCAACTGAAATGATGTTTAGGCCCTCCGTACCAAACAATGTCATGACTTGGAGAGTGTTCGACATCGATTCTCATATTATCAACTTTCTTACTAGTTCGGACACATTCCAAGATTCAGTTATCGACAATGAGGCACATCAACAAGAGTTGAAAAGTTATTGAGAAGAAAATAACAAGGTGAAGACAAATTGTGTTCCAAAGAAAGTTTTGACTCTTGAAACATTATTTGATTTACAATCCAATTTCATTAGGCCAACTAATATGAATACCAACAACTCCACGATGGCGCATTTCTTGGTCAATTTGGGAACATATAAGCATCCTAAATATGTTAACCTGGGCACATGTTGTTCAGATTCAAAAAAGTACACATTCATGAAATTATTCAAGTATCGAGATGTTTTTGCCTGGATGTATGATGACTTGAAGACGTATGATACATGGATTATACAACATGTCATCCCCATCAAAGAAGGGATTAAGTCGTTCCAGCAAAATATTAGAAAGATACATCTAAATCTCAAACCTCTGATTCAGAAAGAACTTAAGAAATTATTAGATGCTTGAATCATTTTCAAAGTGAGAAATTCGACTCGGGTCTCTAATATGGTGCCCATAAGAAAAAGGTTGGGAGAAATGATAATCTATATAGACTTTCGGAATCTCAATCATGTTTTTGACAAAGAGAACTATACGTTTCCCCCAATGGAACAAACCCTACAACTCGTCTCTAAATCTCAACTATTCTCTCTATTAGACAGATTTTCGGGATACAATTAGGTTCTTGTGGCAAAACTAGGCCGATTAAAAACCATTTTCCTAACTAAATGGGGAACTTGTGCTTATAGAAGGATGCCCTTTGGTATTATGAACCTAGGAGATACCTTTCAGAGGGAAATGGACATTTATTTCAAATTATTAATCGATCAAAGCATGGTGGTTCACCTTGATGATGTCATTGTTTATTCTAAAAAAGAGAAGACCACCCAAAACATCTAAGACAAATTTTTGAACAGTGCAGAAAATATGGGATTTCTCTTAATCCCAAGAAAACTATATTCATTGTTTCAGAAGGTATTTTATTAGGACATGTCATTTCTAAATATGGGATTTTGATGGATCTAGAAAGGACCGAAGCCATTCTACAAATTGCTCCACCACACAACAAGAGGTCCATGCAATCATTCTTCGATATAATTGATTTCGTAAGAAGATTTGTTCTTGATTTTGCTGAAATTGTGAAACCATTACAAAAGATTATTAAAAAGGATGTGCAGTTTAAATGGACACCGTTGGAGAAGGAATCATTCGAAAACATTAAAACCGCTATAGCCAACGCACCATCTCTTCGGAGTCTTGATTTCTCCAAAGATTTCCTGCTATACACGTTCACATCCGATCACTCATTAGGAGCAGTGCTCACGCAAAAGGATGAACAAGTATATGAATTCTTTGTCGTGTTTATGAGAACTGGGTTACAAGGTTTTGAACTGCATTATCCTTCGGTGGACAAGAAATACTTCGTTTTCCATAAAGAAATCAAAAGGTTTGAACCTTATATCTTAAAAAATCACACTAAAGTCATCGTCCCACACCTAGAAGTAAGGTCTTTGTTTGTCCAAAAAGAACTGGGTGAAAGACGAGGGAATTGGATGAAAACTCCACAATAGTATGACCTCGAATTCAAACCAACCAATATTGTGAAAGTTCAAGGCTTGTGTAAATTAGTGATGCAAGGAGTTGATGTTGAAGAACAAGAGGAGGATGGTTGGAAAGATGAACCTATAATGTATACTCAACAACTTCCATATGTGCAAGCCATTGAAGGATCATGTTATAATGATCTTAAATATTATCTGCAATATGTCACTACTCTAGGCCATCTCAATGCTAAGAAGAAAAAAGCGCTACGACGGAAATCTTACAATATCATTTGTTACATGGTATCTTGTTTAGAAAAAATTATGATGGAGTGTTACTCAGATGCCTTGAAATACAAGATGTTGATGATGTCCTGAAAGATATCCACGATGGATCGGATAGTGGTCATTTTTTAGGAGACACAATGGCCCACAAAGTGATGACAGTGGGATACTATGGCCCACACTCTTCAAGGATTCTCATGCATACTCAAGGAGATGTGAAGCATGTCAAAAGGTTGTGGGGAGGGAATGTAAAGTTATTATGCCTCTCCAAACTATAGCAGTACCAGAACCCTTCAAGTAGTGGGGCCTAGATATCATTGGTGAGATAAATCCTCATCCGTCCAAGAAACACAGTTATATTCTGACCACTGTTGATTATTTCACATGTTGGATAAAATAAATACCTTTAGTCAAAGTGAATGAGGAAGTAATAATAAATTTTCTCGAGCAACACATTATCACAAGGTTTGGAATTCCTAACTCTTTAGTATTTGATAATGCTACTTACTTCTCATCCTCAAAACTATCTGAGTATGCATTGGAAAAGAGGATTATTTTAAAATACTCAGCCAACTACTATCCCCAAGGAAATGTCTTAGTAGAATCTATGAACAAGAACATCATCTATATCCTTAAACAAATTGTAGTTGATCACTAGAGGAATTGGCACAATGCAATACAAAATGTTCTCTTGGCGGATTGTGTCACTCCCAAAGCTTCCATCCATCTGAACTTCACCTTACTTTCTTGTGTATGGGAAAGAAGTCGATATACCCTTGAACATCTACCTAACTTCTCTCCAACTTACACAGCAGTCTCGAGGTAGAGAATTCCCTATCATCCAAAGTCGTATCGATACCTTACTGAAACTTGAAGGAATACATGACAAAACCAAAAGCAAGTTTCAAGCTCACCAAAAAATAGTAAAACATTGGTTTGATAAGAAATATGCAGGTGAGAAAGAGTTCCAAGTTGAGGACTTAGTTTTAAAATGGGACAAGCCACATGAAGAAAAAGGGAAAGATTCAAAATTTCAACAACTTTGGCTTGGTCTCTACATCATTAAAGAAAAAATTGGCCCAGGAACTTTTCGATTACAGAAACTCTAGGGAGAAATCGATTCTCTCCCTATTAATGACCAAATCCTCAAGAACTATATCAGTTATCCATTGAGGATATTGATCACTTGTACATAAATAAATCCTGGTTTTTTTTCATTTGATTTTGAATCTTTAGTTAGGTTGGTTTTCTTGATCTATTTGATTACTATCATTTTCCTTTATCGTTCTTGACGTCTGTCTTTGTGATTTTGAAGTTCTCTCAAATTAACGCAAGTCACATGTCTAAATGTAGCACATATGGTGCATATAGCCTAAACCTCTATGTAATACGATGTCAAATCTACATAGCTACCTAGACATGCAACCCTTTTATGCACTATCACAAGTCAAGATCTGGTGGAGGAACATAGCTTATCAATACGAAGAGACACTGGGAAAAAGGAGAGTCAAGAGAAATCCTCATAAGTCTCCCTCTCCATATCAATATTCTCTTGATAACTCAAGTTTCACTTGAAAAAATCAAAAGTCATACATAATTGGTGTTAAAATCAAAATTTGAAATCGGTAGAGTTACTTCAAACTCCTCTGAATAATTCGTAGGAGTTTGAAGTAACTCCTTCGAACTGTTTGGAGGAGTTCTCGTCTTTTTCTCTAATACACAACATTATCATGAGAGTTAGGAGAAACTCCTCCAATATGTTTGGAGGATTTACTTTCAACTCCTTTGAACACATCGCAAAGAGTTACTCTCTTGGCTTCCGAATGGATCGAAGAACTTTCTCTTTGGCCCTCTGATCAAAATGACCCCAACCACCGCATTTAATGTCATAAATGATCGTTTGGCTATATAAACAAAACGAGGTTAGGTTTAGCGTTATCCTACCATTTTCAAGTGAACGAAGGAACCTAAGGTTAAACTTGTCAATTTGAACTATGTTTGAAGCTCTCACATATCCATACTCACTATATGGTGGCACGGTCCAAGTAAGAGCACCTCACCTCTCTTCTATTCTAAGGTTAGGGTTAGGTCTTTGTTATTGTTAGTTTTTCCTTGTTCCTTAATCCCTTGCCATAGATCAACAATCCTCTTCCTCGTTCCTAGTCATTTCTCTCTCGGACACACCCCCCTTCACAAACCTTACATTTTTCTTAGAGCCTCTTCCTTGCCACATAATGAATTATTAGTCATCCCCATTTTCCTTCACTATGACAAACTTTCTTTGCACCCTTGCACTTAATATTTGCAATCCATGTATCTTTCCTGGAGCATGAATATCATGATCCAGAGGTTTCTAGGGTTTCCCCACGCTCTTCTAAACTAATTGTGGTTTTTCCCTAGATCACTTTCCAATTTTCGTGAAAATCCCTAACTATAAACCAGAGACTTTCAAAGTAACTCTCCAAGCACATCAAATAAGTTATTACTAACTTCTCTGATGCGATTGGGAAAGTTAAAATATTTTCCTCCGTGTATGTCAAAACCTCTGGAAACAACTCCTCTAATCATATCAAAGGAGTTACTTTCAACTCCTACAATATGATCTGAGGATTTACTTTTAAGTGCTCCAAACTCCTTGATATTGTGATTGTTCCTTCCAGTGACAGATCAAAGAAGTTGAGAAAAACTCTTCTGATCTCATTGGAGGATTTGTTACTAACTCCTCTGATGTGATCATAGGAGTTGTTCTTAGCCCTTCTGATCTGTGTCAGAGAATTTTTTTTCTTGATCTCTGATTTCTTCTTTTAAGATGGTGCCAATCATTTCTCCCTAAAATCTCATCAAAGAATTTGAGAAGTGTCTACCATTAACCTAACACCAATAGAAGGAACCTTGCTATGTCTTGATAATTTCAATAACTCTTATAATTGTTCGATCATTTAGTTGTCTTTCAAATAACATTCTCTAAAATTATCATTTTTTTAGGCTCAAACATGTCACCATGGAAGAAAACAATGTCGAAAGCAACAAGGGTTGAGCCATCTAGCAACTCCTAGAAAACAATAGAGGAAAAAATTGTCGGGACCATATATGAAGATACTTTAGGACTTCTAGAGAAAGATGAAGAGACCTTAAAATGGGGAGAAGTGTATTATATGTTCAAGAAGTTAAACTTATTTTTGGAGGAAGAAGAGCTAAATGAACTCTAGGTGTTCAAGAACATTAGAAAATTAGAAATTTTTAGGGTGGAATCACAACAAACATTCTTCCCTTGTGTAGACTCCATTTCATGGATCTTGAAGAACATAGACATAAATAGTTGATATGTTTGTAATGCAAGAAAATAACTTATAGCTTTATGCAGGCCTAATGATTTAGCTAAGTGTTATCATATTGAATTTGGGAACAAAATACTAGATGGTCAACTCCTCAGCGAGTTGGAACTTACGCCAAAAGATTTATTCCCCGCATGGTACAAAGAAGATAACAAGTTCAAGTATCATCCCAAGAGTCGGTACCCCACAACCAATTTAAGGAGACCCTACCATTATATGGTGGCCATGTTTTGCAGGTTATACAAGGAACCAGCTGCAACTCATTTCCCGTTTTCATACATGCCCCTAATTTATTTATGTGCAGGTGTGGGGGTCTCATTCAACTAGGAAGACATATTATCTAAAAATATTAAAGATGTCATCTCAGCAGTTACACAAGCACAATCAGGAAAATTTCTCAGTTTCCATATCTCCTCATACCTCTTGGACATAATGTGTACGACCCACAAGTACCCAAATATGGGGTGGAATTGGTTTCCCATTGATGCCGCAATCCACATCTATTGCAAAGTGCTTTGGGAGAACAAATACCGTACATAATATCAAAGGATTTGCTAGAACTTCCCTGCTCCCTTATATGAATTTATCTTTTGCACCTCCCCACCTTGTATGAAAAACAAAGCCTTAACATTCATAAGAAAGATCGGGAATTGGTATTTGATGGATCATGGTACCTATATAATATTACATGGTGAGATGAAACCACCCACATACTCCCTCGGTATGTTCCTAAAAAAAAATTTCTTTAGGAGGTAGCATATCAAACTATCATACATTGGGTCGGAGGAATGCTATACATATCAAAGAAAGAAATTTGGCCTCCACTACCTCTATACATTGGAAACTATTTCTTTGAGAACACCAAGCAAGCTCAAATACAAGTAGACATATTACTTTCCTACCACTTTGGAGAGGAAAGATTCAGGAGGAATGACCCTAAGAATTGTATATTTTAACCTTGTACAATATTTACTGCAAACAAATTTTCAGTAAAATAACAGAAAAGATACAGTGGCAAATATAAACATTATACAAAGATTTTTCCCCTGGAAAACCAAACTGGGAAAAACAACATATTCTATATTCATTCATAGTGTTACATTGTTTACAATACAATATAAATATAGGAGATGGTGGCATCCAAAACCCTATGCCAATGATCTGGATTAGTCAACAACCCTAATTCCTTAACTGAAAATAGAAAACCATCGGCAAAAAACCATGCGTCGAAAAACCACCCAACAATGGACATGAAAATCAAGGCAACATGAAAAATGAGGAAAAATTGCGACATGTTTCCCAAAGAAAAAAAAATTCTCAGGGGCGTTGCCCCAGAACCCTCACATGGGGGATTTCGCCCCCCTGTGCGCCTGGCACAACACAGAAACTACTACTCATGCAAAGAATATAACACAAACCCAACATTCTCCCACTTGTCATTTTCTTTTCATACAGGGGGTTACAAGGTTACATAGTCAAAAATATAGGGAAGCAATGCCCATGGATCCTCTACACCAAGAGAATGTCTCAGTGCTCACAGATTTTGTTAATGAATCTACAACATTCTTCAAAGTTTCCACCTTCATCAACAACACTTTATTTTCTTCAACCATGTCCCTCACAAAGTGATATTGCATATCAATATGCTTTGTCTTTGAATGATAAGTCAGGTTATTCACCAAAAAAATTGCACTCTAACTGTCACAATCTATCCTTACAGCTTGTTGTACCAACCCAATACATGAACACAATCTTTGTAACCATACTGCTTCCTTACTTCCATGAGTGGATGCCATGTATTTAACTTTTGTAGTTGAAAGTGCCACTATAGCTTGTCTTTTGTTCATCCAACTTATTGCTTCTCCAAATAGGTTAAACACATACCCACTTGTAGATCTCCTACGATCCATATCTCCAACCCAATATGCATCCACAAAGCCATGTATATCCAACACTCTATCCAATGTCGGTCTTCCTTGGTAGCACAATCCTTAGATAACAATGTCACGCAAATACCTGGAAACCCTTTTTACTGTTGTCCAATGCTCCTTCCCTGTTTTTGTCGTATACCTACTCAAAACTCCCACTGCATGTGCAATGTCTAGTATACTACATACCATTGCATACATCGAACTTCCAACTGCACTCACACATGGAACACGACACATGTCCTCCTCCTCTTCCTGTTTTTGGGACACTGATCCACAGATAAATTTACACCAACAGGAATAGGAACCTTGACCAGTTTACATTTGTGCATATTAAACCTTTGCAATATTGTCTCAACATGTTTTCTTTGTTTTAACCAGAGTTTCCTGTTTTTTTGATCTCTTTTAATTACATGCCCAAAATGAAATTTGAAGCACCGAGATCCTTCATGTCAAATTTAGAGGACAACTGAGTTTTCACATCTTGGATAATCTCCTTGTTGTTTCCTATTAGCAACATGTCATCCACATACAAGACCAAATAAATCAAATGATCACCAATTAATTTAAAATACACACAATGATCCTCTTTGCTTCTTGTGAAACCAAGTCCCAACATATAAGTATCGAATTTTTGATACCACATCCTTGGTGACTGTTTTAAACCATACATGGACTTTTTCAGCTTGCATACCAGCTCCTTCTTTCCCTTCACAACAAATCCTTTTGGTTGCTTCATACATATTTCTTCTTCCAGATCCCCATGTAGGATTGTTGTCTTCACGTCCATCTGTTCTACCTCAAAATCAAATGCAGCAGCAACAGATAACAGAAATATTATAGAGGTTAACTTGACAATAAGAGAAAAAATATCACAAAAATCAATTCCCTCAACCTGGGAATAACCCTTTTCTACTAACCGATCTTTGTATTTCTCTACTTTTCCTTTTGCATTCAGCTTCTTTTTAAATACCCATTTGTTGCCAATGGGATTTCTTCAAGTCGGTAACTCCACTAGATCCCAAGCCTCATTATTATCCAAGGCTTCCATTTCTTCGTCCATGGCCTTTTTCCAAAGATTTCCATCCTCTGACTCCACTGCCTCGCTGACAGTTCTAGGATCATCATCAGTAATAGACAAAGAAAAATTTGAATGGAAATCAGATGGAGTATACCTTTCTGGTAGCCTTCTTTCTTGAACTGATCTCCTCAATACTAGAGTATGAGGATCTTCTCTTCTGATTGTTGTTCTTCTGTATAGTCTAATTCATCATCCTTTAAATCAAACTCTATTTCCTCTGGTTCTTCCTTACCTGGTAGGACTTCCTATTTAAAAACATCCTTCATTTCTCTAAATACCACATCTTGCCTATACACTACCTTCTTAGTTTCTATTTTTCAAAGCTTATAACCTTTGAGACCATCTTTATATCCAATAAAGATACACTTTTCATCCTTCTTATCTAGCTTACTCGTATTTTCCTTTGGAACATGAACATGTGCATCACAGCCAAATATCTTGAGATGTGTGAAAGAAGGTTTATTACCAACCCATAACTCTTGTGGAGTCTTGTCATCCAACGTTGATGAGGGTGATCTGTTGATTAGGTAACATGCAGTACCCACTGCCTCTACCCAGAATTATTGCACTAACCTGGCACCACTGAGAATGCACCTTTTGTTTTCCATCAGCATCATGTTCATCCTTTCTGCAACTCCATTTTGCTGAGGTGTATATTGAGTATTATTTTTCCTTGCTATACCGCACTTCTTATAGAAGTTTTCAAATTCATTCCCGTAGAACTCTCCACCATTATCTATTCTCGGCACCTTAATTCTTTTCTCTATTTGATTCTCAACAAGAGCCTTAAACTCTTTAAACCTTTCAAAGACTTCATATTTCTTCCTAAGGAAATATATCCAAATATTCCTCGAGAATTCATCTATAAATGAGACATAGTACACAGATTTTCCCAATGATGGGACCGATACAGGTCCAAAAAAATCACTGTGAACTAGCTATAAAATTCCTTCTTCCCTCGATGCATCAAAGGGAAATCTTAACCAATTATTCTTCCCATATACGCAATGTTCACAAAAATCAAAATCCAAAGAGTAGTTAGACATACCTTCAACCATACCTTTACCATGTAGTAGTCGAAAAACCTTCTCTCTGATATGCCCCAGTCTTTGATGCCACAACATAACCTTTTCTCCAGATATTGTAGGATTTATTTCCTATTCAACTCCAATATCAAGAATAATGGAACTACTAAACCCATCACTAATAGTTTTTCCTTGCATCTTATACAGAGTTCCAAACCAAACTCCCTTCAACAACACCATTGTTCCTCAAACCATCCTGCAGGTTTCCTTTTCAAATATTGTTTTTTCCCTTGCATCGTCCATTTTGCTTACATAAATCATATTTCTGACCAATCCTGGGTTGTGCATAACACCAGGTAGTTTTCTAATCCTTCCATATATGAGCCTCAACTTGAATTTTCCTCAACCTATGATTTTGGTTGTCGAGTCATCACCTAGGAAAACATTGCCTCCATCATACCTTTCATATTCACAGAACCACTCCCTGTAGGGAGTCATATGAAAGGATGCACCTGAGTTAGCCAACCATGCCTCATGATCTTCATGTGTGCTTGAAGAAGCCAAGTGCACATCCCCTCCTTCTTCCTTGGAGGTATTTTCTTCTGTAGAAGGAGATTCTTCAGATCCCTTCTTTTTCTCAACTTTGGATCTACACTGCTTCTTGTAGTGCCCTTCTTTTCCACATCTCCAACATACCTTTACAAACTTTCTAGGAGATTTAGATCTACCCTTAGACATAGATCTCCCACTTGATAACTTAGATCTATTTCTTTCCTCGGAGCGTCCTCTTGTAAATAATGTGTCTGTGCTCTGTCCTTCCATATTCTTCTGTCTCATCTCCTCTGACAAAAAGGATGAGACCACTTCACAAAACTTCAAGGAAGTTGTATTACTAACTATGGCCACAACCAAACTATCCCACGATTATGGTAAATAACACAATAAACCGATACGCTTATCTTCATCTAAAATTTTAATCTCAACAGATACTAACTGACTTACCACAGTATTGAAGGCATTCAAATGCTCTGCCACTGAGTCTCCATATCTCATCCTTAGGTTATATAGCTTCTTTCTCAGGAATATTTTATTTACTAGGGACTTAGACTAATACAAATTCCCCAACTTATCCCATAAATCCTTGGTTGTATCTTCCTCTGACACATTCAGTAATACTGAATCTGAGAGACATAGTCGGATTGTGCTCTTCACCTTCCGATCCAACTTTTTCCAGTCATCTGTTGAAGTTCTTGTAGGTGCAATACCTGGATCTACCATGATCCACTGATCTCTGTCCACAAACATATCTTCCATATTGAGCTTCCACAACTCAAAACATTTCCCATTAAACTTCTCAATCTTGATTTTCGAATTGCTCGCCATTTCTTTTCCCCTGAAAAATCAATACCACAGATCTCCCACTGTAACAAGGCTTATCACAGTCCCGAGCCAAACCCTTGACCACAAAGGCATCCCCCTAAATCCAACAAAGCTCTGATACCATATGTATATTTTAACCTTGTACAATATTTATTGCAAATAGATTTTCAGTAATATAACAGAAAAGATAAAATGGTAAATATAAAAATTACATAGACATTTTTCCCTTGTAAACCCAAACCTAGAAAAACAACATATTCTATACTCATTCATAGTGATACATTTTTTACAATACAATATACATATAGGAGCCAATGACATCCAAAACCCTAACCCAATGACCTAGATTTGTCAACAACCCTAATTCCTTAACCGTAAATAGAAAACCATCGGAAAAAAACCATGTGCCGAAAAAATTCCCAACAATGGACTTGAAAATCGAGGCAACACAAAAAATGAGGAAAAATTGCAACAGATTTCTCGAGGAAAAAAAAAATTCCTCAAACCCCCCTGTGCACCCGGTGCAACATAGACATTATTACTCATGCAAAGAATATAACACATACCCAACAAGAATATCATCAAAGAGCACTTCAATAGCATGAGACTCACGTATGAATACACTATTGAATTCTGTGAAGAAGAGGAGGTGCATCAAAATGCCAGAACTTACGATGAAGTCATTTTCAATGGGTGGGGCTAGCCAAAAGGAAGGATCGTTGACAAAGAAGCGGCAAGAGAGGCGGCTAGAAAAGAGGCAGAACAAGATGAAGCTAAGAGATCTTCTCCCATCTTTGTCTCAACTCATTCAAGTTCTGCTGAAGAGGAGGAAGGAGCACCAACATATAAAAAGAGAAGAGACAAAGAGAAGGTGTTGAAAAGGAAGAACGACGCTAAAAAGAAACAAAAAATCAAATCCGACAAAGAAAAGGCCATAGCAGAAGATGAAGCGAAAGTTAAAGTTGAGGTCGAAGAAAAAGCTCAAGCTAAAGAAAGATCTACTGCAAAAAAAGAAAAGGAGTTGGCAGAAGCAACAAGAGTAGCAGCGAAATTAGCATAGGAGGAGGCAAAAGAAGCAGCAGATAAAGTTGTTGAAGAAGAAATACAAAGAAAAAAGATGATGACATGCACCCGATGGACTTGGATATCCCAGGAATGTTCGCCATAGGTACAAAAACAGAAACAATGAGGAGTGTTTAGGCCTCAAGCCCTGGGAACCTTTTCGATCAGCCGAAGTATTGGATCTAAGTAGTTTCACATATGATAGTAAAACTAGTATAATTGTGCAAGAAAGAGTGAAAAAGGTGCCAGTGACAGAAGGAGCCCCTTTATCAATGGTTACTCAAGTCTGTGTCATAGGAGATGTCACAGAAGACCCTGTGGCAACATCTAGGGCCCATCTGACATTTATGGATGTAACCGTAGACAATATATAAAGGCTATGCCAGCAGAACGAAGAGAAAGAGGTGAGGATCAGGGAGCGAGAAGAAAGACTTCAACAAGTGAATATCAATGAAAGAATCCTCCTCAACTTTAAGTCCAATGTGGAAAGAGTTAGGAATTATTTGGAAGGTGCCATCATTGACATGTATGTCAATCTACACCTCTTCCAAAATGCGGTTGCAATAGTCATTGACCAAAACAACCAGATACAAATGCAGCTAACATAATACAACATTATCTGTGAAGGTATAACAAACATTGATACCTGGATAGCGGAGAATCCAGATGCACCTCATGAGTTCTATAGACCCTCAAAATCAGCTAGAGAGACAGATTTGTATGCATTGGACCATTTCCAGTAGATAGGGAAAAGAGAAGATAAAGAAGTAACCAAGGCAATGGAAATATGTTCAAGGACTCACAAAGTTGCTCAAAAAAACTGATAAGGAATGGTCGTCTCCCAATATTAGATGAACTTGGGAAGAATCTAGTCACAGAAGAATTGTTGAATGCAGTCCAGGACATCACAAGTCAAAGGAAACAATATATAGTCGAAGCGGAAACCTTTATCTCCATTGATCTCATTGACCAACAACTACTACAACCAGTGAAGCTTCACACTATAGTACATGTCTTCATGAAAAAATTAGAGAAGGACGTGTGTGCCCTTGATGACAGCATCGCCATGAATGAAGCAACACTAGAACAACCAACATATAGGAGAAATGAGTCACTATATAACCAATTGGAAGTTTGAACATATTATCTCCAAAGCAAAAGCTCTTAGGGAAATGACAAAATGACTATTTTTCTCTCATCCTTTTCCTAACCACTTCAAATTTCATCCTTTCTGACACTTGTCATTTGGATAGAGAAGATGAAAATTTTTGTAACTGCCTCTTTAAGAAGAAGGCGAAAGGACACATAAGAGTTACTAGCTTTTTGTATAAAATAGAGTAGAAACTCATTGGAAAGGACTTTTAGCTTTTCAAGCATTGTATAGACCCAATAATTGTTTCGAGAACATATACTTTGTTAATAAATATTGAGAATCCCTTAGGGCCAGCATATTATAGAAGGAATCTTGTGTAGAAACAGATCGAAGTTTTGAACTGCTTCAAGTGAAGATAATTGTTGTTTCTATGGACTGTAAGAATGCTTGTTTGTTGTAGACTAATTCTTATACAATCTTTGTCATTTTGCAGTTATTGATATTTCTTTGAATATTTCGATGTCTTGAGATTTGTGGGTTATTACAGTATACGTTGTTGTGATCTAGAATAATCTGATTATATACATATGTATGCATTTGTCTCCAATCTTCCTCTTTTGTTGCAGTTAACTATATAAAAGTTCTGTAAGGTTTTGGTTGCATTATAACTCACTGGTTACTCTAGTGTGCTCCTAGCTAGGATAAGTTAGCATAGATTAGTAATAGATTGGTTGTCATTACATTCATGGTCTTCATCCACCCACCTCATCGGTACACCGGACCATAACTGGTACGAAAACCAAAAGTCAACAATAAATGGTAGCCGGGCCAAATTCCAAATGGGACTCCTAATCCAAATGGTGTATAGTCTAATTGGGACCGTATATCGAGGAGTGCCCCTTATTGTTATCGGTTACAGTTGAACCCATCAACATAACCCTTATTGTAAAACGTACTACTATAATTGATGCTTTCATTGCTTCTACAATGAAATCCCAAATATAAGATTTGATTCATATTCAACATCCCTCACCACATAACCTTACTAATCCACAAAATCGATTCATATTCAACCTCCCTCACCACATAACCTTACCAATCCGCAAAATGAGAATTAAAATTTCATTTGATAACATACACCCGAAAGTGAATACTCACTCACATATAGCCTAACCTTTAGAATAAATGTCCTTTGTCATGTTCCCATTCTAAACCTGCTTCACCAAGGTCATCAAATGTATATATGTATATTTTATTGATCTTATGTTATGGATATTGGACTTGACAAATGGTTCTACTATTTTTTTGCATTCCAAAGGTATATAATCGAATGTATATACAACATGGTTTTTTTATTGTTTTGTGGATATGGAAATACACAGTGATATTTTTTGTGAGTGAAAATCTAGTATGATTCAACATATTACATATTCGGCCTTCGATGCACATATATTTGGTTTATCTTCGTGATTTTTTGGTGGCAACATTTTTATTTGGGTTTATTTCCAACATATGTTTAATGTTTATAGTAGACTTATGCATGTAACAATATGATGCTTGAATTTTAATGATGACGTGGAAATTATAGTATTTTGTTACAATATTTTGCATATTTTTTTTATTAAACCATGTTTATTAAAAAAGATAGGGATAATGAGAATAGGAAAGCATAAGGAGGATGTTGGGTTTTCTCTATTTAGGAGTTATAAGGTGAAATAGAGCTAAGGGAGGTCATAGTTTGTGGTAGCTAATGGTATATTAAGTTGTGTTTTAGATTGATGGTTTTTTTTTGAGTTTTTCCAAATTTATTAAGGTTGGAAATATTATATTTTAAAAATAAATTTATTTTATTGTATATTTTAAAAGGTTCTTAAAAAGTTATTTTATTTATGTTATTATTTAATTATTATTACTTTAAAAATAGTTTGTAATTGAAACCCATCCTCAAAGTAACTATAAAAGTGAAGAGAGACCATGAGATAAAGGGGAAGTACGAGGTATGCCAAAGTTCTACTAAGTTAGTAAAAAAACTTTTTTTTTTTTTTTTCATATGTTACATTATAAAAAGTGAAGAGACACCATGAGACACCATGAGATAAAGAAAGGTACAAGGTATGCCAAAGCTCTACTAAGAAGTTAGTAAAAGAACATTTTTTTTTTTCATAAGTTATAATATAAAGAAAAAATGAAGAGAGACCATGAGATAAAGAAAGGCACAAGGTATACCAAAGCTCTACTAAGTTAGTAAAAGAACAATTTTTTTTTATTTTTATTTTTTTCATATGTTACATTATAAAGAACCTAATGTCATTAATGACTAAGAAATATTGTTTAAGGGATTCAAATTATTATTTAGTACAATGTTTTTATAAATATTTTAATGACTAGAAATATTGTTTAAAGGATTCAAATAATTGTTTAAGTATAATATTTTTTTATAAATATTTAACTTATAATTTGGATATAATGTTTTTTTGTTAACTACAATATATTTATTATTAAATAAACCTAATCTAATTACTTAATAAATTAAATTGCATAAATATTATTTAAGTGGAAAAGTTTCATAAATATTATTTTAGTGGAAAAGTTTCATGTTCCTCTTATAAAATCAAAAACCATTACTCCATATCTTTTATTTTATTTAAATTTCAGCTAGCTTTTGTATGGTCCCAAAAACATTGAAGCAAGTTTTGAGTATAACTAGTTCACCCTTTCATAGGGTTGTTAGATGTATTTTCTCTAATAATTGTAATTTTGAATAAAATTACGAGATTTGCTCAAATTTTTATTTGCTTTTTAAATTTTGTGTTTTTTTTATTTTTTTTACTTGGAAAAGTTTTTATATTTTTTTATATTTTAAAAGGAGAATATAAATGAGTATAGTTTTAGGGACTCTTTAAATCAAACTTTGTACTTACATGTGAATACAAATTAGGCATTTTCCAATACCTAACAAAGAAAATCAGAGTCTTAGACACATTTCTAAGCGGTTATCACTAAAGATACACTACTTTAAACAATATTCTATATCAAAAGAAACTACATAGCCAACATAATTTTATACACTATCGAACTATTCAAAGGTTTTGATTCAACACACCCTCTTGCATGCCCCTTGTGACAATTAAACGAAAATATGCATATCAAGACTAACGAGAGTTTTCAATCAAAACAGAACTAGGATCGAAGAATAGAAAGAATTAGAAACGAAATTGCATGCTTTCAAGCTCTTGGTCGTCAAAGAACTCCTGCACAGAGAAAGAACCCACACAACATTCCAAGGCGTCCTTGGACAGTTGATTTGTTTATGGTTGAGCTCACGGTAGATTGAGTGAAATAATTCCACTCAAGATCATGAATAAGCCTGTGAGTTTGAGATAAAAAGTGTTGTAAATGTAGAATATCTATCTTCGACTTACCATTCTCCCAATTGATTATGACTTGGGAATCTCCCAACCCCTGAAGGCATTTGATTCCACGTAATTGGCAAAGAACAACAAAGAGTAAAGAGTCGAGAATTATACTTTGGTGTTGGTGTTGGGATGTTATATTCTTTGCAGTGAAATTTGAAGGTCAAGGTGGATCGATCGGGAAAAGTCGAAGTCGAAGTAATCGACAACAAGTCAAAGAGGTCAACCGACAAAAGGTCGGCATGCGGTTGTGTGGAAACCGATTGAAGACCAAATGAAGGTCGATTGGTAGTCGACTAGTAATCCAACTTGGTAGTCGACTGTAACAAAATCCTGAGATTCGTGGGATTTGTAGCCAATGATCTGCGTGGAACTGTAACCATTTTTGAGCGCCTTTATTTAGGGTTTTACCTACTGTAAAGCCTATAAATAAGGTGTTTTGTAATGTTGTAAAACGTAATCTTTAGATCAATCATTTTAGAGGTTGTTGGTCATGTAGATGTAAGTTGAATTGGCTACAGGGTCGTTCTTGTGTAAAGCAAGAAGGTATGATGTCGATTGTGTCTTAGGTGTAGACCAAGGTTAGGAACGTAACCTTTTATTCTGAATGAAGAAGACAACAAGAGAGCAAGAAACTCAAGGAATGTTGGTTTTCCTATTTGGGTTTTCAAGGTAAAGTCTATGTGTACTGTATGTTTGCTTTGTCATTTACTTTTATAGATTAAATCTTTCTTCCTCTCTTATGTTAGGTGTATCCTGGAAGTGTTCTATTTTCTTACAGTTGGAACCCGACCAAGGGGCATATCGGATATAGAAATAATAATGAGGAGTTTCATACAAGACTACACCAACTCCACATCTCAAATGATGTCCCTGACTCGCGCCATTAAAAAATCTCCAAAAAGTCTTGTGGTCCAAAGGTGGCATAATAGGCACTTTAACTTTCTTTCAATTAAGATTGCATTTAAATTTATTGGAGTTTTTGTTAATAAATACCTCAATAACCTCCACATGAATGTGTTTATCTTGAAAAATGTCCATATTATAAACTCACCATACTGTGTTGTTTATTTCAAATTGCATTATGGATAAAAATTATAAAAATGAAAATTTTTCTTTGTTAATAATCTTTAGCTTGAGATATGCATATAACAATATATACTCAAGTGTTTTGTTGATAATCATTTTTAACTTTAGATATGCATATTGTCTTTGTTTTCTTTTCGTTTCTATAAACTAAAAATCATCTCAGGATTAAAAACAAACTTCAAAACAATATATACTCAAGTTTTTTTGTTAATAATCTTTTTTGGCTTTAGATATGCAGGTTCTCTTTGTTTTTTTCGTTTCTATAATAAAAAAATAAAAATAGAAATCATATGCGTATAAAAACAATAAAAATGAGATATTTTAAAATTGGAAGATATTTTGATAATGCATATATTCTAAACCTTCCTCCCACTCTTATCCATGTAGTACTTTTTATAAGGAAAATAAATGGGTTTTAAATAAACCTTCCTCCCACTCTTATACATGTAGTACTTTTTATAAGGACTTATAAAAATAAATGGGTTTAAAGGGATTTAAAAGGAGCTTTACATGGTTAGGTTGCATTCTTGCCATCCTCTTGATTTAGCCTCGGTCTCACAACAAGAGTGTTATAAACATTTTGTGTTTAAAAATTAAGGTTAACATGAGATGATAAATTTAGTTAGTTAATTAATATTTTTTGATTGATCTATTTATTTTTCATAAATCTATAATAGATATTTTTATTGATGTCCTTGTTAACATAACGATCATGGTATGTTGGGTCTTATATATTGTCATAAACCAACTCTCACAATCAATGTGAGAATGAAGGGAAGGGTAAACCCACAATAGATATATTTATCGATTCCTTCATTGGCATAAGGATCATGGTATGTTGGGGTTTATATGTTGTCATAAACCAATCCTTACAACCAATGTGAGATAGGAGGGATGGATATTTTATAGTTGTAAAAGTTATTCCAAGATGCCATAAGATAGATGTATCACATTGTTATTATTCATGTTTTATCCACACACACAAGAGGGACAAAAAAGGCCAAGACATGAAGCATAGACAATATGTAACCAATTAATGACTATGTTAGTAGGGAGGCACTACATATATTGCTATGTGTGTTGCTATAAGAATCATGGTATATTGGAGCTTATATGTTATTGCTGACCAATCCTAAAAACTAATATGGGATAGTAGGGAAGAATATTTTATAGTTGTAGAAGTTATTCTAAAACATCGACATATGTGTATTTGGTGGTTCCTATCCACATTATTATTACTCTTGTTTTATACATTCACACACACTCATGTCAGACATAGGAGAGTGGGGAAACAATCAAACAAACATAATTACCATGTAGCCAATGGTCATTTATATTAGTAGGGAGGCACTACCTATGTGAATGTCCTCATTGACATAACAATGATGGTATATTGGAACTTACATGTTATCGTAAATCAATCCTCATAACCAATACACTCACACAATATACAGATAAAATAAGATCAATAACCAAATGAAAAAACTCGATTATACAGAACGTTCAAAAGTGATCATTAGCAATTTTCAATTAATTTAATAACAATGGATCAACGTTGAAATCTAAACAAGATTGGTGATTAGTTGAATCTCAACTATATTTCAACTATATTTAAAGGTCTACTATTAAATTAAATTAATAGAAATCAAGATCTTATTCCATATGCATCCAAAGGAGTTCAAGCTGGCATAAGTAGTGTTTATAAAGCCACTTGAAGTTGAATTATACTAGAAGCATGGTGGATTATTTTAATGAGGAAGGCCGCACATATGTAAGTCAATGCATTAAATGTCACACAAAGAAAGATTGGCAATTAAACTATGATATTGTGGATGCCTTTGAAGGTGATCATTCGTGTTGTTGCTAATAAACAATACAAAAGACATGGGACTCTATATATCGAGGACTATTATTTTTCACGTATCAGATCTTATTGTCTCTCTGCGTATTCTCAAGGTTTTTTTTATTATATTTTTCCCATTCTCCCACCCATAAGTTTACTGGATTTAAGGATTTTGAATATACAAAGATATATTATTTTACTAAATATTCATTAAATTTTATTTGGTTAATACTTTGCAATTGTAAATAATTTAAGTATT
>ML799001.1:251299-269637 GCA_009831015.1 Picea engelmannii | reverse complement strand
GCCCCATTAAAGATCCAAAAATTGACCAGGATTGAAATGGCGGAATGCCAACTCAAAGGCCTTTGTTATAATTGTGATGACAAATATTTCCCGGGCCACAAATGTAAGGAACAAAATCTTTTTATGGACATCTCTGAGGATATTTCAGAAGAGGATGTTGAAACTCCCATTATGCCTGAGTCACCTGAAATCACTGACATAACCCCTCCCTCTGACCCTTCTGAAGTAGAATCGATCATTTCCCTCAATGCTCTCACTGGCTTCTTCACTCCCCAAACCCTCAAGTTAATTGGTTACATCAAGCATCGAAAGGTCATCATTCTGGTTGATAGTGAAGTACCCATAATTTTATTCATCGTCGCATTGCCCAAGAAAACCATTGCTACATCCGTGCAGTCAACAATTTCCAAATTATGATTGCCAATGGTGGTTCCATGAAATGTGGAGGGCGCTATGAAAATGTGTGTCTCCAAATCGGTGACTACCACCTCAAATCCCATATGTTTTCTATCGACATGAGCGGTTGTGGCATTGTGTTGGGTGCAGACTGACTAAGGACCTTGGGTCCCATTCTCATGGATTTTAAGGACTTAACCATGCAATTCGACCAGGAAGGCCACCAATATAAATTCCAAGGCATCATTGTTGGTTCACCTGAGGTCATTAGTTCCCATCGCATGGAAAATCTACTCAAAAAAGGTCATTTTGGTGTCATTTCCCAACTCTGTTCCATACAAGCAACAAGGACACCCTCGGTGCCGCAAGACCTCCAAGCCCTCCTTTCTAAACATCAAATGGTATTTTCCACTCCCTAAGGACTCCCTCCTTCCCGCGGTGTTCATGATCATTCCATTCCCCTTGTACCAGGAAGCCTTCCTCCCAATATTTGTCCGTATCGCCACCCCTTTTCACAAAAAAATGAAATTGATAAAATGGTCCAGGAACTCCTAATTGCAGGCGTTATTCGTCCTAGTACGAGCCCTTAATCTTCTCTGATAGTCATGGTCCTGAAGAAAGAAGGCTCTTGGAGAATGTGTCCTGACTTTCGTGCCCTCAACAAACTGACCATTAAAGATAAATTTCCCATTCTGGTCATTGATGACCTCCTGGATGAATTGAGTGGAGCCCAATTCTTTACTAAACTTGATCTTCGCTCGGGCTATCACCAGATATGTATGAAAGAGGCATATATCCCCAAGACTGCCTTTCGAACTCATGAGGGCCACTATGAGTTTTTGGTCATGCCCTTTGGCCTGTGCAAAGCCTCATGAATCATGTCTTTCGTCCCTCTCTCCATCATTTTGTATTAGTTTTCTTTGATGATATCCTCATCTATAGAAAAACTTGGACAAACCATCTTACTCATGTGGATCAAGTTCTTTGCCTACTCTCTCAGCACCAACTTTTCCTGAAACAGTCTAAATGTGCTTTTGGTGCATCAGAAGTAGAATACTTGGGTCATCTGGTGGGCAAGGATGGCATCAGGGTGGACTCGAAAATGATTGAAGCTATGCAATACTGGTTGCACCCAAATACTTTCAAAAGCTTGCATGGATTTTTGGGCCTAACAAGGTATTATCGCAAGTTTGTTAAGAACTACAGAAAGATTACAACACCTCTCACTGCTCTCCTCAAAAATAACTCTTTCACTTGGACTCCAGCGCTCAAGCTTTTCAAACCTTGAAGATAGCCATGTGCACCACTCTGGTTTTGGCCCTTCCTGGTTTCACAAAGACCTTTGTGTTGGAATGTGATGCCTCAGGGAAAGGAATCGGCGTTGTCCTTATGCAAGAGGGTTGACCTTTGGCCTTCACCAGCAACCAACTATCTGAAAGGAATCTGGGCAAACCCATTTATGAAAAGGAAATGTTGGCTATTCTACATGTTGTTGAGTTGTGGCATCCTTATCTTTTGGGGCAATTCTTCCAAATTAAGACCGACTATCAAAGCCTCAAGTACTTGCTGGAACAACGCATTTCCTCCCAGGAGAAACAAAAATGGGTGACTAAGCTCTTTGGATATGATTATGAGATCATTTACAAGAAGCGCAAAGACAATGTCGTGCCGGATGCACTGTCCCAAAAATATGAAGACGAAGGATCCCTTTTTTCTCTTTCCTTCATTGTACCCGATTGGCTCCAAGTCGTGCGCCAAGAATGGCTTCAAGATCCCAAAAGTTTACATCTGATCCAACAATTGCATACCAAGGCTCCGGCTCCCCCAGGGTACTCTTGGCTTTAGGATGAGCTTTGATACAAAGGTCGTTTGTATTTAAGTAAACAATCCAAGCTTAAATCCACGGTACTTTCTGAGCTTCATGCTACACCCACAGCGGGGCACTCAAGGTTCACCAAAACATATGACAAGGTCAAACGTTCTATTTTTTGGGATGGTATGAAACAGGACATTCGTAATTTTGTCATTGAATGTGAGGTGTGTCAACGCAATAAGGGAGAAACAGTCAAATTTCCAGGCACACTCCAACCGCTTCCGATTCCCCCTGCTATTTGGAAGGATATCTCTATGGATTTTATTACCGACTTACCCAAATCGGGGAATAAATCAGTCATAATGATGGTTGTGGATCACCTTTCCAAGTATGCTCATTTATGCTCTCTTCACCACCCATTTACTGCATCCACGGTGGCTCAAATTTTCATGGATCGGGTCTTCAAGCTTCATGGCATGTCGCACTCTATTGTTTATGATCGTGACCCAACTTTCACAAGCAATTTTTGGCAAGAACTGTTTAAGCTACAAGGAACCCAATTTCATCTTATCTCATCTTATCATCCCCAGACAGATGGTCAAACGAAAGTTGTCAACAAGTGTTTGGAAACATATCTGAGGTGCTTTGCCTCTTAAAAACAACACCAGTGGATTCAATGGTTACCCCTAGACGAATGGTGGTACAACACTTCATACCATACAGCCACTCGCATGACTCCTTTTGAAGTGGTATATGGATAGAAGCCACCTTCAGTTCTCTCATACTTACCAGGTACCTCGAAGGTCCAGGTGATTGACCAAACACTTATATCCCAAGAGGATATTCTTCATACCCTTAAAGAGAACTTGGTCATGGCACAGAATCGCATGAAGCAGCAAGCAGATCAAGATTGCTCTAAACGTCAATTTGCATAAGGGGATCAGGTGTTTCTGTGACTGCAACCATATAAGAAAACTTCCCTCGAGGCTGCGCATTGTCAGAAGATAGCTCTGGTACCCCTAATATGGTCTAACCATAACACAACATAGGTATTACCCCACTTCTATCCAGAATCTCTGGTCTGACATGCGTGGCATGTGGGGTCTATGTATTGAAAGTTGCTCCTCTGCCTCCTCCATATCCTCATCTTGTTGGGGAGGATCATCCCCAACATATGTTCCAATATCTGAAAAACAATCTATAGTAATAATAAGATAATAGAAACACAATGTTACAATAAATTACATGTGCATTAAAAAAGACATAAAAATATGCAACTAGATTTATCAAAAGATAATGATAGTATTACCTCTATCATCTCGTGGACCAAATGATATAAATAGTATCTTTGGACATCCTCTCCAATCCGTCCCTACGTATGGGTACTATACAACATCGAGGACATGATTCTCCTCTCCAGCCAAGAAATCACATTCCTCTCTATCGAGTGGAGTACATGGCCACTTTGGAAAGTCCCTCTTGGGAAACAATTTCCCCCACATGAACATGCGCGCATCAAACATAGGCCTATGAGGAAAGTGGGGTACTCCTAGTCAAGTCGCGTGAACCCTCTCAAAAATAATGTAAATAACTTTAACGTGAGTGGGAATAATCTCCTCCCATCTAAAATGGCATGAAAATTATCCAATGAAAAACAAAATTGTCTCAAAAACAACTCCGTCCACCTAATCAATCAGGGCCTCTACATTAAACTATCTACATAATGCATCAAAGGGAAACTAATGCACTTCCCATCATAGGTAAAGTGTGGCAGTTCCATGATAATAAAAAGTACACCTAACCTCCTCTCTATGATATGAACACATTTGCATCTAACCACTAGGAACCTGGAATTCTGAAGCAGAAAGAATGTCAAGACTGAAATATCTATGTGCATATTCTAGCTGGGTCTCTCCTACAACAACAAGTGGTATATTAGGTATTTGGGGCCACCACCCCCCACCTTGCCCTAGACAACACAATGATTAAGTAAACATCCTCCTCCATGGGATGATGCCATATATCGGGACCGACCCTGAATTCCTATTGACCATGATCCCAACGAAAAAACTACTGCTGTAACAATAGAGAGTTTCCCCTGAGGGATGTACCCTCCTCATAAAACTTGAGAAGGATAACATCCCTCAAAATGGCACATGTTTGTGGTTTAACAGGGTGAATGAAAAACTCCCTCTCCCTCTCTCAAGCCTCCCACTTACGTACAGAGGTGTATATTTCAACCCTTTATTGTTGTTGCTTCTCCTCCTGCTCCTCTCGTTGTCGTCATATTTGATTCACATACAAATATTTTTAGGCATGCATGCACACACATACACGGACACATAAATAAAATGAATTGAAATTATAAAACACACACACATATAAATAACTTGTATTTAACAAAAACTAATTTATGTTTGCAAAAAAATGTAGAAAGGTAATCAATGCACTTAAAATAGTCACTAAGCATTGTCATTGGTGCTTTATATCAGAAAAATAACACTGCCATGCAGTGTTGTTACTATCATGCATCGATGGTCCACATTTATTTTCTCATAGACACATATTTTTAGTGGCACATCCAATGAGACACACCATGCTGCTAAATTGTGAAATATTCAGCCCTGTTCCATGCTCTTTACAACACCAGTGTGGTTTTTGGACCTAGGGGCACCACTAGGTTAAATTGTTTTATTCCAAATTAAGCGGTAGGATGTGTTAATATGAACACACCAGTGCTATCGTGTTATTTGAGAACTTCCATTTTGTTTATCAGTTCATTGTGTCATATAGAGAATCAGTAACAGGGAATCCAATGAGACACCCTGTTATGCCAAGCCGTTTAATATTTTTCACGGCACGATTTTTTTAACAACATCGGTGCATTGGATTTTCATAGACGCATTGCTACGCTAAATTTTATGGCATGTAAACTTAGCAGTGTGAGTTTTTAAATTGAACGCATTGATGCTCCAGTGTTCCTAGAGCACCGACATGTTGTTTAGCGATGTGTTGTCTTTTATAATCCATCGATGACAAGGCATCACAAAAGATGCACCACTATGTTTATTTTTTAAAATTTATTGCGGTGCTTTTCTTTGAACGAGATCAATGTGTACTGTTAGATTTTATGCACCATGGTCCATGTTTATTGATGCACCACCACATATTTTAGCAATGCATCCCATAATATGCATTGTGATGCTAGATTGTGAAATATTCGGCCCAGTGTCGTGCTCTTTATAACACTGGTGTGTTTAATTGACCTAGGGGCACCACTAGGTTAAATTGTTTTATTGCAAATTAAGCAGTGCAATGTGTTAATATGAACACAACAGTGCTACCATGTTATTGGAGAACTGAAGTTTTGGTTAGTGGTGGATTGTTTTGTATAGAGCACCAGTAACATGGAATCCAATGGGACGCCCCACTATGCCAAGTCGTTTATTATTTTTCATGATGTGGTTCTTTTAACAACACCAATGCATTTAGTTAACATGGACGCATTGCTATGCTAAATTTTATGAGATGTAAAATTATATGTGCACTTGGTTAATTGAACGCATCAATGCTCGAACATTCCTAGAGCACTGGCATGTTGGTTAGCAGTGCATTTTCCTTTATAACACACTACTATGTTTATTTTTTAAAATTAATAGCGATGCTTTTCTTTCAATGACACTAGTGAATATTGTTAGAGTTTATGCACCGATGGCGGTGCTTATTGTACATTTATGGACATGACACACCGCTTTGGGGTGAGATGAAGCATTCAAGCGCACCACGTGAAATTGGAATTTTTTTTTCAAAAAATGACCAAATTTCAAGCAAAATGCAAATTTTAATCGAATAAAAATAAAAATAGGAAGGTCATAAACAATTTGCCTATGCTTTTATGTCTTGAGGAGGCATGGTTCCATTGTTGAGAGGAAATGAAAATTCATGGTAATTTCCAAAATTTGGAAATGTGTGGAATCTACCAATGGAGCTATCGAACTCACAATATAACACTACAAACATGGAATCCTTGGAAGGAGAGTGAGCATCGATGTTTTCTTGAGAGTTTGGAAGCACATGATGAAGTGTAATAATGAAAATTAGTTTGGTAATTTTATTTTATTTACTCTACCTTGGTGCATCCGATGACAGGGATATGCACTGGTTCGTAATGTTCAACGACACCAAAGTGCTTTATTCAATTCTTGTTTTTTATTATAACATATGACGACAATTCTGAACATTTAAGCACCAGGGAGTCATGTGCACTGGGACATCTGTTCCTTATAGGAGCACTAGTAAAAAATACCTCTGGTCTTCTGCCTCCACTATAAATAGAGAAAGGGTAAATTTTGGGGGGAGGTTATGTAAAAATCTCCACTACAAGATGTTTCCTTATAGTGTCTTATTCATGCACTATTGTTCTCGGATCTGAATACCTTCCAGTCAAGTCCAACTTGGCCATGTTGAAATTCTAGCCAATATTTCCTATTGGAAGTTGCTTCGCTTTAGGAAATGATTCCCCAAATTTACCTTTTTGGAACCTTACAACACCTTGGAACGAGGTAGTTCATATCATTCCATTTTATTAATTCTATAATATCCTCCAACTAGCTTGAACATTCTCATTATGGCATCCCTTGCCATTACTTCTAGTTGTACATTGAATACTTCTTTTCACCTCATTGATTAATTTTCTGTGAAGCCCTGTTCTCTCCACTCAATACCAATCTATTCACATGGGATGTTGAATTTCCTCCTTGGAACTTTCAAAGTGAATGAACCTTTGTTATTCCATCCCCTAAATTCCTTTCACATGTATCATACTTCCACTGCACACTATGATAACAGAAGTGAATTCCTTTCTCTTAATATCTTAAGATAGACGTTGTTGGTTCATGGCTCACAACTCCTTTTTAGGAATTCCTATGCTTGCCCATAGAGATTATTCACCCACCCATGATTCACACATCGCCTCTTGCTTTCCTTTATTTTATTTTTCATCAAACTTTGATGTCATCAATCCTCTTCTACATTCACAGCTAGGGAGTTTTAATTTACCTTCCCGTGCCCATTAATGCCATTATTCACCTGTTGGATTCATGTTTCATGGGAGAATCCTTTTTTATTTGTCTTTGCAAGTCATTTAGACTCTATATCAGTTGAATATTCACTTTGTCTCTACTCTTTTGGACCCCTTATCAACCTTTCATTTCTTTCTCTGTAACTCTACACTTCCCTCTACAACTTTTTATTGTCTTAGTCAACACTACAAGATTTTCCCTGCTTCGATGTCCATTGGACCCTTGAATTATCAGACCCACACAATATTCATTTAAGTCATGTTGTTAGTAATCCCTTGACATGATACTCTCTCCTTGAGTGTTCCCCTGCTCATCAACAATGCCTTGTTATTAAAACTAGACCCCTTTCCATTACTAAGATGCTACTCTCATAAGTGTGCCTCCATATCATTAGATAGGTACCATCCTAAGAATATACAATCATCCTTAATTGATACTCACAAC
Organism: Picea engelmannii; assembly: GCA_009831015.1. NCBI lineage: Eukaryota > Viridiplantae > Streptophyta > Pinopsida > Pinales > Pinaceae > Picea > Picea engelmannii. The sequence goes on along the minus strand of ML799001.1, from coordinate 261,903 downwards.
TGGCATCTATATCATTTGGAAATGTTTTTCCAAAATTGATATTGTTTGGAAAACTTTCATATTGAACAATTGCATGGTTCACAAAGTCCAATTATCCCTTTTCTTGGAGATTTATGAAACAACTAGATGCTTCCTTGGAAAACTTAAATCTTCTATAATGTTGTCTTTTGGATCACCTTTCCAATGAATATACTCATGCTTCAATCTGATTTATGAGCTAAAAGTTATGGCTTCCTGAATTTTCCATTTCTATTAAATTATGCCATTTTCCACAGTTACAATTTATCTTAAGAGACTAACTTCTAACACAAGTAGAAATAAATATGGTGAGAACTAGGATTTTTTTTTTATATATTGGGTGCATATATTATTCCTTATTGTGAATACACGACAACTATCAGATTCAGGATCTGATTATCCATCTAACTTCTGCATCAATCTGGATTTTCCAACTTTGTCCCTATTGCATTTTTCAGTGAAAACCGTTATCTCCCAAATTGAGTCGATCCGGAAAAATTCCTTAAGATTTATTTTTTTAATTGATGAGTAGGTAAAATGTTGAGTGAATATTGTTTTTTGGATTTAGGACCTGGGGTCCCTTTTCCCCCTCTAAAGATCTCAAAAATCCCCCAAAATTTTTCTGAAATAGTGGATTTGGCCTTGTTTTTGTACCTCCACTCCAATTCCTTTAGAATTTGGCCAAAATCCAATTGTGTATGTTGATGCTTGATTTTTTGAGTCCCTGTAAAAACTTCATCTTTATCTAGATTCTTGTTACTGAGCACCTATCTATTCTTCAAAAACCATTATTTTGGATTTTTCTGGAAAATTTAAGAAAAAATGGCGAAAAGCCCTCATTGGTGTTTATGTAGGCCTCCTCGTTGCAGCTATAACCTTTAAATTTCATCTGATTATGAATTGTTCTACTCTTGTTATGGAAAACCCAAAATTTTGGCTACAAACTAATTTCCTTCCCTTTCCTCCTCTTTTATCCTCTCTTTTTCTTTTCTTTTTTTATCATCTCTTCTTCTCTTCTTCTTATCTCTTTTATTCTCTTCCCTTATTGCGCCAATAATTTATTTTTTTGCTGATACATTGCTCCATGAATATTATTCTCGATCGATATATCGGTCCAAAAATATTTTCTCAGTGAATAGATCGCTCCAAAAAATATTTTTGTTGGTCGATATTCTCCTCATTATCCTTGTGAATTATTTTCTTTCTCACCGAGACTCCCTTAATGAATATTGTTCTCGATCGATATATCAATCCAAAAATATTTTTCTCAACAAATAGATCGCTCCAAAAAATATTTTTGTTGGTCTATATTCTCCTCATTATCCTCGTGAATTATTTTCTTTCTCACCGAGACTCCCTTTATATACGATAATTATTATTTTTCTTGCCAAGGCTCTTCCCTTTATTGTTGAGAATTATTATTTTCTTGTCGAGACTCTTCCCTTTATCGACTAGAATAATTATTTTTCTCCTAGAGACTCTTCCCTTTATTAGAGAGAATTATTGTTTTTCTTGCAAAGATTCTTTCGTTTATCGTCAATAATTATTATTTTTCTCACCGAGACTCTTTCCTTTATCAACAAGAATTGTATTTTTGTCCCCAACATTTTGGGCACAAAATTATATTTTGGCCAATTCGTGCCTTTTTCTCAAAATTTTCTCAGTCCTTTCCCATAAAATTTCTAAGTCCTTTTTTTTTTCCTTTGGTGTCCACACCGTATCGCACCCAAAATATATATTTGTTCTCCCTTGTTTCACCCAATTAAATATTTTCTTCCACGAAATACACTGTATTGCTGAAAAAAATATTTTTCTTTGTTGATACTCCCTGTATCAGCCACAAAAATATTTTTCTTCGCTGATACACTCTATATTGGCCACATAAATATTTTTCTTCACTGATAGTCCCTGTATCGACCACACAATTTTTTTTCTTTGCTAATACTCCATGTATCGGCCACACAAATATTTTTCTTTGCCAATAGTCCCTATACTGTCCACAATTTATTTTTCCTTTGCAATATACAATGTATTACAGGAAAATTCTATCTTTTTGACACTTAGCCATTTTTCGAAATTGAGCTCGCGACCATTGTGAAAAAATAAAAACTCATCTCTTTGAGCTAAGTTCAGCCACTTAATGGCCAAATTGACCCCTGTAACAATAAACCAAATAAAAAAAAAAACATTTTTGTGGGGATTTCGAACCCAATTTACTCATGTTGAGCGAAATTAGTTTCCGTCCAAATCCACACAGGTTGTAACTTGGTTTCTCTGTAGAAAATCCTTACAACTCAATTTTTCAACCTAATATCTGATACATGTTGATTTCTATATATGTTCATATCCAAACAATAACCTCATGAGGATATTAACCCCCCTACATTTTTTTAGAGGTGGTACTCCTTTGTAATTATTTAAAGATCTATCTTTAAATATCTTGGAACGGTAACATGAAAAATAGGAGAGTGCTAAATGATAAACTCCAGATATTTATGAATCAAATAAATAAAAATGTTACTGATTGAAAATAATATACATGCATCAAAGAATCCCTGAGAAAGGGACCAAAAATATTCACTCATAAAATACAATATTTGCAGAAATATTATACAGAAATACTAATTACAGGAAATATAACATAAATCTCACATCCATCACAAAATTCAATTATTTTTTATCACAATCAAGGAAGGAAAGGTAAAGGTCTACATATGTGAAAAGTTTAAAAGAGTATTTTCACTGGAAATATAATAGAATATGATTGGAAAACTTTAAATATCCAATGCTCAAAACTCATAGTTCAAAATATATTATTAAAGTTTATCCCCAAAGTAGTTCTCTGGGATTTTTTCAAAAAAATAATATAGTCTTTGATGGTCTTAGAAAAAGTAAATGCATTCGCCCAAAGTTGGACTAGGATTGGACTACCATGGACTATAAAATAAAGATAAGAACAAGAATAGGGCTGGACCTAAAAGGAAGACAAAGAGAAAAGATCAGAGAATCAATTATGTTGTTTTTTGGGGGCAAATAAAACACAACTGGATGATTTCTGAACTGGAAGAGAAAAGAATTGGGAAGAATGTGATTATATTACTCATTCTGATGGTGTTCTCTCTCATTTATATGTATGTTGATGGGCCTTTTGTAGTCTCCTTTGTTCTAGTTTCATGATCGGTACTAACCGCTTTCGTTTGGCCTTCTTCAACTATCTTGATCAAAGCTTTCTTTAGCCAAATTTTAATATAATATTTCATAGGAGAAATGATTATTTCTTGTCTAAATTTAATGTCAAACAATGTACCTTCATATTATCTATGATCAATTAAGAGTTGGTGTAAAGTGTCTCTGATGTCTTCATTTTTATTGACATAATTTACAATCCAATTCTCCACTTCATGTTCCGTATATTCTATCCTGCTATTAAAATTTTCAGTTGAGACAACCTTTAACATTTCCAGACATTCTCCAAATTTTTCTCTTGTAATAACAATGGAATTTGATATTATCCTTGGGGCTTGGACCTCTCCTATGATTCTTGCCAAATCTACTTCAATTTATTTAAAATAAGATTCCCCCTTTTTGACACTTGGAGTATCAAAATCACTTAATATTTATTTCAAAGTTTTAATGCTTTTCATCCAACAAGCTTTTAATTGTTTTACATGTGTTGGGGATGGAATATCTTCTTCTTTTCTCTTGAGTTCAATCATACCAGAAATTTTTAAGACAAATGTTATTACAACATCTTTGTAAAAACCCTTGTCATTTGAGAGGTCAACCTTGAGGTACTCTCTTAAATTAGTTATCTTGGATCCCAAAGAAACTAAATTGGTTGCTAAATATCATGCCTCCAAAATTAGAGACATCCTCTTTTTAATGTTTTCCCCAACATATCATCTAAACGCAACCAATAAACTTGATGTTCCTTTTATCTTTGAGCTTGATTCAAGTGTTTTGTCTAAGTTTTTTCCAGTTTGAATGCTAGCGATTGGACTTACAAATATAGGGGGTGGAGTTAAGGTATATTCAAGTTCTTTGAACCTTTCTTTAAGCATGGCATTTTCAGCCTCCATTTCATCTACTAATATTTATAGAGAATCACAAGTAGCTCTATTAATTTTGGAAATCCTTGATGGTAAAACTCCTTTGAAATTAAATTATGAATTTGTTTTTTCTTCGACCTTCTTTCCTTTGGAAATAACTCTTTCCAAGACCAAGTTTTTAGAGTCTCTATCAAATGAAGCACTTGTTGATTAATTGGGTTGGTTGTCATTGATGTCAACCCTTGAAGAAAGTCTGGTATCAAATTTCGGTAGCCCCAACAATATGGTTAAGGGACTCAAGCTTGTTAGAGGTATAAATGTACGAAGATCAATGTATTTGCATGTAAGACTATTCTAGATGGATAATACATGTCATGCCATTTCTGGTCATATGTGGAACACCACATAACTCCTCACGGATAGAGAGTTATGGCCTTGTGAAGTTGGAGAACCTTCATGAGTTATCTAGAAGCCCTTAGAAGCTCAAATAAGTCAATTTGTTCTAGAAGCTCCTAGAAGAAGTTTACTAGTCAAAGTGGTTGTAACTAGGAGTTAATCATGAGTTAAGTTGTTGCAAAAAGAAAATAATTAAAAATAAATTAGTTGCAACTAGAAGTGGTGAGTTTACTATTAGTGGATAAAGTGGTTATAAGTGGACAAGTGGTTAGAAGTGGGTTAGCCCTAAAAGAAGGAAGTTGGCTAAATTTAGTTAGAATATAACCCCTTGAGGAAGCTATTTGGAGAGTATAAATAAGAGAGCAAAGGTATCTTATTAGCACCTATTGAGCACATTGAATATCTATTATTTTTTGAATGGTTATGGGCATGTATCATTGACAAATCTATAGTAGTGAGTCTGAAGTAATGACAAATTTGTAGGTACGAAAGGTCGAGACTGTGGGTGTTGAACTAGGGTTTTACTAAAGACATATGTAGTTTACAGTACTAGAAAGGAGAGAACATCTGCGGGATACAATGGAAAAAAGTATGAATACCCGTGGTTTTACTGAAGACAAAGCGTGTATCTGTTGCCAAAGATGAAAAGGAAGATCGGATCTATCATCAATGACAAGCTGCAGGGAAAAAAAGTGACTACAGGAAGGTGTGACATTGATATGGTACAACATAACCTTCTACAAAAATTAAAAGGTATGTTATATACTTGTTGTAGTTGGTTATTGATAATGGCCTAGGGTTTTCTCATGGAAGATAAAGCATGTACCCATCAGGGTTTGTAGGTTGGTTGGTACTTGATGTATGAGGCAGATATACAATGTTATATTTTTGGTGTATTGGATTGTTATGGTTGGCATACTCCATAAGATAGTTTTTTATAGTAAATCTTATGATTTTGGAGCATATTTGAGGCATCTTGGTTGAAGAGTGTTAGTGAAGATATTGGTACAGTTTGAGGCTACATTACAGTTAGGATTTACTATATGATGGATGTAAGGGTTTCCTATATTTTATGAATGGTTCAAGGTTTATGTATGGCACTTGGTTGGTAAATCATTCTTGACTTCAACTCATGGTATATACTTTTTTCATAAGGGTATGTGTCATATATGATCATATTTGAGTGTATAGTGAAGAGTTCAAGTATCAGGTTCAACAGTAACAGTTGACAAAGGAAAAATAGTGAAACTAAGAGTGTTACTAGTAATCTGTGAGTTGTAGTGAAGAAGTTCACAAAGATACATGAGTTGCAATTAAGAGAATCACACATATATGTGTGTTGTAGTATATACAAGTCTCATGTATGCAATAAAATTTTAAAGAAGAATCAAGTCAACGATAGATTTGGATTAGTTTCGGTGACAAAGGTTAACAATGATAGTAACATAGGTCTACAGTAATAGTGACAGATTGTTCACAATTGACACTTATATTTCAAGGCGGTTGGATGGTCCAAGGATAGGTGGTTATAGCTACCTTTTGGCTGTAGCTGAAAAACATAGGGGGTTGTAGCCTCCTTCTGGTTATAGCCAGAAAATTGGGGAGTTGGAGCTTCGCTTAGGTTGTAGCTTGAAAATATAGGGGGTTGGAGCCTCCTTCCAATTGTAGTCGGAGAACAAAGGAAGTTGGTGCTTCCATTGAATGTAATTCTTAAAGACATATAAGAAAAATCATTATGTGGTTTTCTCTTGCTTTGGGTTTCCACGTAAAATGATTGGTGTATCGTGTATGTGTATGGTTGTTCATTTGTTCATGGTTTATTTATTCTTCACTTGTGGAATGATAATGGTACATTGATCATAAAAGTTAAACAACACCTATATTGTGGTTAAAAAGGATTATAATTTCTCTCTTACTAATTCACCCCCCTCTCAGTAATCTAAAAATTGGTATCAGAGAAGGTTCCTTCATGAATCAATTTAACCACTGGAAGGTAGATCATGGAGAGAAACAATATGTATAAAAATGGAATATTGCAGTTTGTTGGACAAAACTATGCATTCTGGAGCAGAAGGATGAAAACATATGTACAAGCATAGGGATTTGAGGTTTGACAATCAGTTGCATATGGATATAAAGAACCCGTCGTTCCTACAACAAATGGAAACAGAAGGAAACTCAGTCTAAATAATTCAAAATCCAAAAATTCACTCCTAAATGATCTGGTTGATTTGATATATGTTAAAGTTATGCATTGCAGCTCCAAAAAGGATATTTGGGACAAACTTCAAAATGTGTATGAAGGAGACACAAAATTCAAGGAAACAAAGCTTCAAACTTACAAAGGTCAATTTGAACAGTTGAAGATGAAGGAAGATGAGAACATTGTAACTTATTATTTATGAGTTTATGAAAAAATGAACGCAATTAAAGGATTGGGAGAAGAAGTTGATGAATCTACAATTGTTCAAAAGGTACTAAGATCTATTCCAATGAGGTTTGATCCTAATATATCAGCACTAGAAGAAAGAAAAAATCTGGATTCGATAAGCATGGATGAGCTACATGGAATATTGACAACCTATGAAATCAGAACAAAAAAGGAGAATTTGATTACAAAAGAAGTTACATTCAAAGAATCCAAGAAGTCAAACCAAAAGGGCAAGAAAAAGGAAAAGTCAGATAATAGTTACAATGATATCTCAGAAGACGATGAAGAAGTAGCCAACTTCGTCAGAAGACTGGAAAAGGGAACCGAAAAATATAGAGGTAAGCTTCCATTAATTTGTTTTAATTGTGATGGTATTGGAGAATAACTGATGAGTGCCATAGAAGTTATAAAAAGAGAGAAGAAGAAAAACAAGTCACTACGGGCATAACCGAAAATAAAAGATGAAAATCAAAATTCAAACTTCGAAGAACTAGAGAAAATGATCACTAAATTAAAGATCTAATTTGAAGAAGACAAAAGAGTTGAAGAAGCACTCAAAGAACAGTTGGAAGAAAAATATAGGATCATTGGAAGTTTGGAAGCAGAGATTGTCACATTGAGAAAATACCTTCAAAAGAAAAACTTGCAGAACAACTCTAAAGTTTTGGACGAGATTATTAGGAGTCAAAGGAAAAATCATGACTCAGATACAACCAGGAAGAAAATGGATCAAGATCCAAAAGAACATATCAAGAAACACTACCAAGAATCTATGCAGAGACAATAAGAGGAGACAAGAAGTTTTACAAGGAATATCACATAGACACTCCTCCACCCAGAAGATTCATATTTCAGAATCAATGACAATAATAAAAAAGAAGGCCTGAAGAATAAGAAGGGTTCAGAAAAGTAACTCATTTTAGAAGATCTATGGCTCCCACGTATCAAACCATATTTCTTGGTTTATGTTATTCGTGTAACAATTTTGGACATAAGGCTGTGAAATGCAGGGCAAATAAAAGGAACATAGATAACCGTGAAAGTTATGAAGAAAATGATTATTCAAGAAGGTTGAGTGAAACATATAACAAGCTACAATAGGTTTGAATCCTTCAGTACTGAGATGAAATGCTACAAGTGCAACACCTTTGGACACATGGCCAAAGATTGTAGAATAACAGTTCCTCCAAGAGAATCACAATAGAATAACAACAATCATAGACAAGAACCTCAAAGAATATGGATAAGAAATCAAAATCAGTTCAACAATGAAGAATGAACAATTTCTTTATAAGATAAACATAAGAAACATGGTTTGTATGTTGACAATGGCTACTCAAAGCACATGAAAAGTGATGCAGACAAGTTTCTAACCTTGAGAAAGGAAATAGATGGATAAGTCTCCTTTGGAAACGACGACTCAACTAGAATCATTGGAAGAGGCACAGTCAAAATTGGAAACAAGGATACCAGGGCATAAAATGTTCTACTAGTGGAAGATATGAAACATAACATTCCAAGTGTAAGTCAAATGTGTGACCAAGGTCACAAACTTATGTTCGATTCCTAGAAGTGTTAGATAAGAAAAGAAGGTTCAGGCAGATTGGTTGCAACAAGTGTAAGAACTTCAAGAAACATATATGTATTAAGTGAAATTGGAAATGAAAAGTGTTTTCTACGAAAGGAAGATGAAATTTGGTTATGGCAGAGAAGAATGGGTCACATAAAATTTGACAACCTTGTGAAAGTAATAAAAAAGGAAGAAGTCAGAGAAATTCCTCAGATCACGAAGCCAACCAACACCTTATGCAAACATTGTCAACAAGGAAAGAAACAAAGACAAAATTCAAAACAAAGGAATACTCCACAACAAAACCATTGGAAATTGTGCATACTGATCTAGTTGGACCAACAGCTAGAACAAATGGTTTAAAAGGTGATAAATATTTTATGTTATTGGTTGATGATTATACAAGGATGACTGTAGTTTTTTTTCTCAGGAAGAAGTCAGAAGCATTCAAGAACTTCAAGATATACAAGGAAATGGTTGAAAACAAAATGGATTCAAAAATCAAATGTTTGAGATCTGATAATGGAGGAGAGTTTACTTCAAAGGAATTTATGGATTTCTATAGCAAGCATGGAATAAAAAGGAAATTCTCCATGCTAGGACACCACAACATAATGAAGTAGTCGAAAGGAAGAACATGCCAGTACAGGAAATGGCTCGAACTATGTTAATGGACTCCAAATTGACAGGTGTCTTTTGGGCACATGTCATGCATACAATAGTTCATATTCAAAACAAAGTAACGCTTAGAAAAAATAATGATAAAACTCCTTACCAGCTATGGAAAGGAAGAACAACGAATGTGAAGCACTTCAGAGTTTTTGGAAGCAAATGATACATCAAAAGAGAAGATGGAATAATGGGAAAGTTCGATTCTCATGTGGACAAAGGTGTACTCGTTGGGTACTCGAGCATAAGAAAAACATACAAATTTTTTGTCAGGATATGTAGACACTTAGGAGTTAGTTAAGATCTACTTGGTATAATGTATTATTAGGTAAAATTGTGTTTCTTAGTGTGTTTATTTAGTATTCATTAGTATGCATTTGTAGCTAGGAAATCCAACAATCACGATATGTTCCCGACATAGAGTGATTATGTTCCCGACATAGAGTGATCCTACGGTTCATATTCTCCTCGATCTTAACGACCATTGATCCATGGATTAACACATGATTGGTCCATGATCTCTATTTAAAGAGAATGGAGGGTCATTTCCCAATGATCAATTGTGAGAAACTCTCTTGTAAAATCTCTCTGTAATCTTTTTCTTTTGCATTAATAAACTGCTTCAAGTGGTCGCGTTGACTGGGGCCGTGGATGTGTCCCCGTAGGGGTTTTACCACATGAAAAAATCAGTGTGTTGATATTTGATTTGGTTATGTGAGTGGTTATTGAAGGTGTTCATCCTCTGTTGGAATACCTATGTTGTCGAACATGGTATCAGATCCTGTTTGAATACCCACTCCTGTTGTAGATCGAGATCGTGAAGCTGAGTTGCTTCATCTCCATTTTATGTCATTTTCATACATTTATGAGCTGAGAGGACTATTCCATTGCATCCAGAGCACTCGTTTCATTCAGGAATACTTTTTGTTTCACTCGAAAAGGTTTATGTTCTCCCAAGATACGACCATTTCAGTCAAATCCGAAGGTATAAAGCCTACATAAGCATTTTTAAAATTTTTGCAGAGTATTATTTTGGTTTTATATTATTTATTTATGGGTTGCTACTCTTTCAGATCTGTGTATTCTCTTTGCCCCGCGACCTGTGCGATATTGAAAAATCAGAAACAAATAGGAAAAGGTGCATCTTCGGAGTAAGATAATCGAGATCTAACCCTTGTTGTCATCGAGAAGCGAAAATTGTTTCTTGTGTGAAAAGAGGTTTTTTAGCATGCTCTCCAAGGCCGTCTTCAACAACAACAACAAAAATCCTCTTCCTAAAAAACACAATATGTTTTTCTAGACCATTTGGTTAAAAGTTGCCTTATTAAGTAAGAGGTCTTGAGTTTAAGTCTCTCTTTTGTTACTTTTTTTGAAAAAGTTCATGCTAAAATTGTAAAGTGTATTTCACTTCAAGTATAAAAGTGAATCACTATAAGTAGCTTTAATATTTTATTTTAGAGTTATTTATTTT
>ML799001.1:213974-251199 GCA_009831015.1 Picea engelmannii | reverse complement strand
TTGTACTTGAACATTTAAGTGGGGTAAAAGGAGGTTTCCCCCTCGAAGAGGCTTATTATCTGAAATTATCTCTTTTTCAAGGCGTTGAGTACTTTTCCTGAGGTTTTTATATGCTATATTGATGTTTGGTTCTTAACATGTTCCAACACCACACCAAGGTGTGATGAATACCCAACAAGAGATGCATCCTGCCTCACCACAAATGAGACAGTATCAACTCCCTGGAAATCTGGTGGATCGCATTATCCTCCTCACTAGCAAAGAAGAAATTCTCCTACAAACCCACAGTCGTCAATACAATGCACCCTCTGAAGCTACTTCCACCACTTCGGAAGCCACTCCAATTATAGTCGGACAACCTTTAATGATTCCACGTCCTAAAAATGAACCACCCATTTGTATTCCTCACATCCAATTACGACGGAATGTCAACAACCCTCAAGCTAGGGCCACCATGTCGGAATTGACGCAATCTCCTGCCACCATGTCGGTCTTGGAGGTTCTCCAAACCTGTCCCACTCAATGGAAACCATTGATTTCCACCTTGGGATCAGTCAACCTTACTGATACTAGACTCATAACATTTGATCTAGATTGTGGGGAACCCCGTCTCCCCACTATGGTAGCTTTCTAGATACCAGTCAAAATTTGGAAGATCACAGTTCATCGATGCATCATTGATGAAGATGCATCCACATGCATCATGTCTAAAAATATATGGAAGAAACTCATCTCCCCTGAGCTAATACCATCTGCCATCACTTTGAGATATTATGATGGATGACCATCCTCTCCTGAAGGGCTCTTTCAAAATGTCCTCATTGAACTCAGGGAAAAAACCATCCTTATTGACATTGAGGTTATCGATGCCCCACTCGATTACAACATCTTCTTTGGGTGTAGCTACATGTACACTATGAAGGCACTGGCCTCTTCTATGTTTCGAACGATGATGTTCCCTCACAATGGGAAGATCATCACCATCGACCAAGTTTCACATTACGAGCCTAACCACTCCTCCAATATCGAAAACATCTTACCTCTCGTCCACACCAGTGTCGATGCCTATCCACTCATGGATATGGGTCCCAAAATTTTCAAAGATCCATCCTTACTAGGGGCATACCATGGAGCACCACCACTCATACATCCCTCGACACAGGTATGTGTCATCTCCTGCAATGAAACTGAGACTGGAGATACCATTCCTCCCACTGAGGCTTCTCCACTCCCTGACACCCCACTAGTCACCAAAATCCTACCTTGGGAATCCCCTGAGAACCCTACAAAACCACTTATCCCGGATTTCACCCTTCCCAAAGGGAAAATCCTAGTTTTGGAGACAATCCCCCAAGCCATCACTCAAATACCCATATTCTACCCCCTACCGGGAGTACAATCCTTCCAGGTAGCCGCAACGCTTACCCTTTTCAAGATGGTGTTGGCCATTATGGTATGGTATCTACACCCACCTGCAATGGTTCCTCAACCATCCATCCCTTCCCAAATAGAGGGAATCTCAATGCAGATTCCAATACTAACTCCAACCAAACCACCTTCACCCCCACTTGCCAGCACCACTGCTATAGCTAGGGGTAGACAGAAAAAGAAAGAGCCCACAACTCCACTTCCTCCCCGAGTTCAACCTCCTTGCACACTATGTGAGAGAGAGGGACACCCCATCAATTGATGTCCCTCTCTCCCTGAGCTACGCAATTTAATCTAACTCTCTCGAGAAACCACCTCACTCGTTGCTTCCCCAAGCACACCTAGTACTACCACCACGTCCCCTACTATGGGAAGAAAAGGGTTGTGAACCAAATTTGCATGTGCATCTGTTCAAAATATGGCCACTACACTTATCATTGCCCCACCCTACCTCAGTTTCAATAGACACTAATGACAGTACGCCAAAGCTTTCAGCAAGACCCCTCTCCACCCACGCCATCGAGTACTCACATCACTGACATCCATTATGTCATGACCTTATCCAATGAACGAATGAGGTGCCCTTTCTCTCTTTGTGAATCACTTGATCATTTCACATACCAGTGTCCTATGATTATTGAATATTGACGTCATCAAATATCCCTTACTCAAAATCCTCCAACCACCTCACTTCCCGTGATGCAAGTGATTCCCCCTATTCTATATCGAGACATTGTCCACATCACCTCCCTTGAACAGGAGTCACTTCCCACTCCTCCATGGTTCATGGATATACAATTTGAGGATTTACCCCCAAATCCCCCCAATTCTCTGGTACATTTCCCCCAAGAAATCTTACCCCCGGTCAAAAATTTTCACCCACAATATTTGGACATTTGGTTTATGTCAAGCATGCCATCACACCATAGTTGCGATACCCCCTCTACATCTTCACCACTTGAATACAATCACACAGTGGCAGTCACCATTGTTACTTCCCTGAATCCCCTATATTCTCGCATTTTCCACTGCGACAAAGATATCCTAGAGGAACTAAATACACATGATTTCCCATGGAATGTGCTCCATCACAGACCACTCTTTCTCTCACAGGAAGCCTTTGACCCTCCTAGTCAAGAATCCATATGCCTAATCGAAACTAAATATTTTATTCCATCTAGGCATATATATTGGTTCAACAATCCCATCCCTACCCCTGATGCTTTTGAAGAAGGCACCATGGCCAACATTTCCCCCACTATCAAAATTGATATTTCCATCAAACCTGGAATCATAGAAGAAATCACCATTGGTGCCGCATGCTCCCCTAAGGAACTCATAGCTTACAAAGCTCTCTTTCAGGAATATTGGGATATTTTTGCCTGGTCATATACCAAGATGCCTGACATTGATCTTTCTATCGTCGAACATCGCATCGACACATGGCCAGATATCACCCATGTTCATCAAAAGAAACGCCCACTACACCCATCCAAAGCAACGGCTATCAAAGCCGAAATTGACAAACTATGCGCCGCAAGATTCATATACCCCATCGCAAACACGTCATGGGTTTCCAACCCTGTCCCTGTCAACAAAAAATAGGGCACTATTCGCGCCTGCACTGACTTTCATGATCTCAATCATGCTTGCCCCAAAGACAACTTCCCTACTGCTTTCATTGACAAAATTATCGATGACTATGCCGGCCATGAGGCCTTGTCCTTCATGGACGGGTTCTCTGGCTACAATCAAATCCAGATTCATCTAACAGATCAGTATAAGACCACATTCACTACCCCATGGGGTAATTTTTCTTATCGTGTCATGCCTTTCAGACTAAAAAATGCAAGTACGACATTCCAACGGGCCATGACTTACGTTTTCCATGATCTCACTCACATTATCCTCTCTTACTTAGACAACCTCACCGCTCGGTCCAAGAAATGAACTCAACATCTAGATTACTTATGGGTCATATTCCAACAATTTCGCCAGTACAATATCTACTTGAACCTCCTCAAGTGTGTCTTTGGCGTCACCATTGGACGTTTCCTTGGGTTTATCATCTCCCAACATGACATCACTATGGACCCCCTCAAGGTCCAAGATATCACAGAAATTCCACCACCTCGTAATTTATGCCAACTACAGATCCTACAAGGCAAAGCCAAATTTTTACGACGCTTTGTCCCAGATCATGCCTAGGTACACATGCTCATAATTATCAAATTGTTTTTATATTCTCTTTATCTTCAAATATTGTTCACGTCGGGTATTTAGTTTTCATATGTGCAGGTACTTGGTCATCACACACCAACGCAGCCCCTTCAGGTATATGATTGACACTGCCATGTAATCATTCCCTCTGAATATCCATTTCATCTCCCGGTCACACCCTCCGACATTTTCCTGTAGGATCCTCACATCCGGATCTGCAGTACTATCACCTCCACTGCATTTCAAGTACTGTCACCCGGTAGCACTCTCACCTACATGAGTTGTCCCATTCATAGTCCCCTGTGGCACTTTGACACTCATGTTGCTTCACCCCTAGGGATGGGAGTCTCAATAGTCTTACGCATGTTCGATAATCAACCACATACTTCTTCTCCTCATTATGCTATCTTTCCCACTAGACTCCCAAGATATCTCCTCACGGTTCTCGCTTGATTGGACCTTTGTAGTATCATTAACCCTCCATTTCATCCACCAACAATTTTCTCATCTGTAGATTGCCCTCCATTCATTTACCTCATACAGAAACCCACCTATGGGGACCCCACCCTCCACAAATTCTCCACACAACTTGCGCCCTCACAAGCTGAGCCATCTTGCAATGGGGCACCCATTTATGTATTTGCACACTTATCCCAAATTATTCTTTATTCATTTGGTAATTGTAAAAAACCTTTGTTTCCAACATTTACATAGCTTTTAGTTGTTACCTTTAGAAACCTTCTTTTTCTGTAAAAGAAACCCATGCCACCCTTGGTTGGGGCATTTACTATCTCCTACTCCTGTATTCCTTAAAAAAGTCAAAAAAAAAAAAAAATCAAGTAGAAACAACGAAGGACCAAATATCTTCACAAGTATAATTTCCTACCAACCAAACACATATAATCATGGATCATGTAGTTTCCTTGACAATAAAACAAAATTGATGCAGGTTTTGAAAACAAAAGAATTGTAGGTCCCTATGAAAAATATGATGTTGACCAAGCTCTTTATGGACTTTGTAGTACCATGATGAAATCAATAAATGACATAACCACAACTCCTTCGCAGACTATTAATGGTTTGTGCATTTTTTTATTATCACATGACCCTTTTCATAACCATTCCTTGCAACCCAAGGTCAGTGGAGGCGGCGTAGTGGTAAGGTCGCTCTCGTTAAGACGGACAGGTCCTGTGCTCAATCCCGAGCGAGGGCGTGGCTCGCCGTGAGATTTTAACCATTTCCGGGCCAAGCCCACTCACCTTTTATCATTCCCATGTTCGATGTATGTCGTTGGAAGAAAACGAAGCTGCGATAGGGTTTTAGAAGCGTTAAGGTTTAGCAACTCGAGTTCGACCTAGGCAGCCATGGCCGCCCCTGAGGGTGGGGATTCGGCCTCTTCCCCCCCCCTCTCCGACGCAGATGCCTTCAGAAAACTCGTGGGAAGCAGTCGCAAGCGCTCTGGCCCCCTTCAAGTCCCGAAATTTATTAAGAAACTCGAAGAGATCCCTGAAATCGCCCTTCCAGAGACCCAGCCAGTCAAAATAGCGTTGGCTTTGGCTGAAAGAGGCTTAGTTGGCCAGTTTATGGGGCTTTGGCCTTCCCCAAAGACAACGGACGATTGGATATAGAGGAATTGGAAACCTCATCTACAGCATGGGGTCACCAGCTACCCGGTGGGAAGAGGATACTTCATATTCGAGTTCATAGACAAATCTGACAGAGACCTGATCTTCAGAAGTGGCCCTTATTTCATGGGCACTCAAGGACTCTACCTTAACCGGTGGACTCCTGATTTCGACCCAAATGTGGATTCCCCCAAGGAATTTCCGGTATGGGTGAGGTTGCCCAATCTCCCAGTGCATTGTTGGAGTTATGAGTCTCTACAGCAGATCGGCAACGGAATAGGACGATTCATAGACAAAGATGCAACCAAGGTAAACTATACTTGTGCCTGAATCTGTGTGGAAGTCAACCTGGAATCCGGCCTCCCCGAAGCAGTGAAACTCATGGTAGGAGACTGGTCTCACTATCAAAAAGTGGACTACGAACATCTGCCCTTCAAGTGCAGAAATTGCCAAGAGCATGGGCATTTCCAGAAGAACTGTCCAAAACTTCAATCAACAGAGAAAGAATCCACTGATGGGTGGCAGCAAGTAAAGCGGAACAAAAACTCACAGAAAGAAAGAGACACTCAATCCTCTGGGGGTGGTGGACAGCCCTCCTCCACGAACTCTCCTGCAGCTCCCCCTCCTGGACCCCAGTCCGCTTCCCCTCTCCCTTCCCCTCCATCCCAGCCATCAGCATTTCCCTAGGATCCTCCTAAAAACATCAGTGATATTGCTGAGGACCAACTGAAATCAGACAAAGAACACATATCCTTGGGCACCGAGTCAGGAGCTGACTCAGATGAAGAAGCCATTGAAACCAGCAGCTCAGTGGGAACCCCAGAAAGAGCAGGAAGAGGTCGAAAAACCAATAGGAAAAAGAGGGAAGAAATATCATACCGGGATGTAATGGTTGGATCCCAGAAAACTATCCCGGACATGATAGTAACCAGATCATCTGTAAAGGCAACCAAGGCTCCTAAAGGAGCCCCCATCTCCCCCTCTGGTTCTTAATGCATCTGGTCTCCTAGAATTGCAGAGGACTTGGCAGCAAAGTAAAAACAGAAATAGTTAAAGATCTTGTGAGAATGTCAAATCCTGAAGTCTTGCTTATCCAGGAGACGAAGATGGAGGACTCTGAAGCCCTCCAAGCAAGCAATATGTTCTGGAAGAGAGGTAACGGAAGAGCAGTCAGCGCCAGAGGTGCCTCAGGGGGCCTGGGCACATTCTGGAACTCATCTGTTCTAGAGCTTGTAGAAGAAGAAAGCAACATCCACTGGCTGTTCACAAAATTTCTCCATAAAGATTCAGGAAACTTGGTAAGTCTTTTCAATGTTTATGCTCCAATCTTGTTATATGAAAAGAAAGAATGTTGGGATTCGATTCACAATTTCCTGTCTCTTACCCCCCATGAAAACTTAGTCCTAGCAGGCGACCTGAACGTCACCTTAGCCTCCTCTGATAAAAAAGGGGGTTCTCTTGTAAGAGACTCGGCCAGAGAATGGGTGGAGGATCTCATTCTAGATTGGGACCTCGAAGATATAAATCCTAGCAAAGGTAAGTTCACTTGGACAAACAGAAGATCAGGTCCTGGCCATATAGCTGCAAGACTGGACAGATTTCTCTTGCATTCCTCCTTCCTAACCCTTGGCCTCTATGCTTCCTCTGATATCCTTCCCTCCTACACCTCTGATCATAAACCGATCTCCCTTTCCCTCTCCTCTGGGGAAAACCTGGGACCCATCCCCTTCCGCTTCAGCCCCCTTTGGGTTAGCTCTGAGGGGTTCTTGGAGGCCGTCTCGGATTCTTGGAGTCTTCCTGTCACTGGATCTCCTTTCTTCATTTGGGAAGAAAAATTAATAAGATTAAAAGGAGACCTAAAGGCTTGGGCCAAAAATCAAAACTCTCCCATCCAGGAAAGGATTAAGGCTCAAAGAGATCTTTCAAACCACCAGCTAGCAATGGAAAGTGGCCCAATTTCTGACAGCAATCTAGATAGAGAAACTGAGTTGCAAAAAAAGTTACACAGAGATTTGAGAAGAGAAGAGGAATATTGGAGAGTTAAATCAAGGAGCCTCTGGCTCCAATCAGGGGATAAGAATACTTCTTTCTTTCATAAACAAGCCAAAGCCCGTCAAAATTATAACACCATAAAATAAATTCAATTTCAGGGACAGTCTTTAACAAAATTTGATGACATCAAGCAAGCTGCCCATGACTTCTTCCAATTCCTTTTCACGGAAGAGAATAGGGAGGCTCCTAACCCTAACAACTACCCTCTTAATCTGATCTCGTTGCTGGTTGATGAAGGAAGCAATTGAAAATTAGTAGCTCTGGTCACCGCTGACGAAATAAGATATGCTCTAGAGGTGATGGACCCGGACAAAGCCCCAGGACCTGACGGCTTTTCAGCCAGATTCTTCATCTCCTGCTGGGATATTATTCAGAAAGACTTGATTAGAATGGTAAAAAAGTCCCAGACCTGTGCAAAGATAGGGGGGAGTACAAATTCATCCTTTCTTGCCCTCATTCCTAAAGAGAAGGGAGCCCGATGCTTCTCAAGATTCAGGCCTATCTCCTTGTGCAACATAGGCTACAAGTTAATAACCAAAATCATCGCGAATAGGCTCAAATCCATCCTCCCTAAGATCATTCCTGAAAATCAAGGAGGGTTCGTGAAAGGCCGTCATATTCAGGACAACATTATCCTGGTCCAGGAAGCGATTCATTCCAGCTACCAAAGAAAAGAGAAAGGTATGATTGTCAAGCTAGACCTTGCTAATGCGTTTGACAGAGTCCGCCATAGTTTTCTGTTTGTTGTTATGTCCAAGTTAGGATTCCATTACCAAATTTTAAATTGGATTAAGGCTTGTATCTCCGGACCCTGGATAGCTCCCCTTGTAAACGGAAGATCTGCCCCTTTCTTTCAAGCCTCCCAGGGCCTCAAGCAAGGCTGCCCCCTGTCCCCCTGCTGTATGCTATTCAAGTCTTTGTTTTAAGCTTCCAATTAGAAAAATGCCTCCAACAGAAATCCCTGGTTGGCATCAAGATAGCACCCCGGGTCAGAAATCTAAATCATGCCCAATTTGCCGACGATACCCTGCTTTTGAGCCCTGCAACCCTCAGGGATGCCTCTAATATCAAAAGAGAGTTAGATGAGTATAAAATGGCCTCAGGAAGTGAGATCAGTCACAGAAAGAGCAAAATTTTTGGGTGGAACTGCCCCCTAAGGGAAATGCTAGATATATCTAGAGTCCTTGAAATGGAAGGCACTACAGCCTGGGAATTGATTAAATATCTTGGAATCCCTTTGGTCAAATCTCCTCCTAGAAACAGCCTTTGGCTCCCCATGGTAGATAAACTCAAAAGAAAAATCCAGTCCTGGGGTGCCTCTTGGCTGAACAAAGCGGGCAAGCTGGTCCTAATAAATTCAATCCTGACTGCTATGCCGATTTATCAAGCCTCCTCGCTACTGGCCCCAAAAGGCATTCTCTCCCAAATAGACAAAATGATGAGAAGATTTCTCTGGGAAGGAGGGAAGAAAGGAGAAGGAAAAATCCACTTAGTAAATTGGGATAAAGTCAAAACACCCAAAGCTGAGGGAGGGCTGCAGATCCGAGATGTAGCCACCCATAATGTAGCCTTGGGAGGGAAAATCCTCTGGAGAATGGTCTATGAGAAAAGCTCCTGGAGCACCAAGGCTATTTGGCTAAAATACTTCTAGGGCCACAAAGAAAGATGTTTGGACAGACCTCAGGGTACAGCGAAAGGATCTTCTTTGTTTGCTCTATGTCTAAGGGCGAAGGATATGATCAACAACAATATTTACTGGACCCATGGAAATGGGAAAAAAATTAACCTCTGGGAGGACTCGATTCTAGGAAATCCTCCCTTAGGCCAAAATCCCGAGCTGGACAACATAAAGAATTGGCTAATCTCTAAAAATCAGAAAACCCTGTGGGACATTTCAGTCTGGAACCAGAATGATAAAAGATCTTGGAGCTCCTGGGATATGGGAGAGGTCCCTCATTTCCTGAACAGGGAAGCAAACAGTCTCCTCATAGCGCTGCAAGGATTGTCCCCCATCTCTGCTAGAGCGAACGACAAGAGAGGTTGGGGCTGCACTACAAGAAAGTACTCTGTTGTTGATGGTTACACTGCTCTTCTGGACATTCCTTGGGTCCCCTCGGATCCCACTCTTTGGAACACTCTCTGGAATTTCCCTTCTCTCCCCAAGATTGACCTTTTCTGTTGGACCCTGTTACACAACAGCATCCTCACCTTCGACATTCTTAGGAAAAGAGGGTGGTAAGGACCTTCAAGGTGCCCTCTGTGCTACAACAATGAGGAATCTACTTTCCACCTGCTCTTACTCTTCCCTTACGCTTGTGAGCTGTGGAATCTAGTCTTGGGACTCCTCAATATAACCCTTCCTGCCTCCATCTCCGATCTCTTTCATTCTTGGTTGAACACAGCTCCCTTCCCTTTGGCCAATCTAAGACTGCTAAAAAACTGTTGGGTATGGATTCCTAAATTAATTTGCTGGAACATTTGGCTGGAACGAAATGGAAGAATTTTCAGAGATTCAGCTTCTCCCCCTTCTCGCCTGGCATCAAAAGTTAAGAGTTTAGTCAACGAGCTAGTGTCTTCTAAACCCTTGCTCTGTAATGAAATTTCTCCTGATCAGGCTACCCATATCTGGTTTTCAGAGATGGACCCATTGTTGTTGTCTAGGATCAAGACATCGCAGAGTATTCATTCACCCTGGGAAATAAGACTAGAAGAAAATGAATTCATCAAGTGGAGATCCACACTTGATAAGAATGTGCTGATGATTGACGGCGCTTCAAAGGGTAACCCCGGAATTGCAGGGGGAGGTGGAGTTCTTTATAATCCAGAAGGCATTTTAGTCCTCTCCTTTGCTTGGGGACTGGGTATTCTCTCCAACAAATTAGCGGAATACCTCGCTCTTTGGAAAGGCCTCAGCCAAGCAAGGACTCTTCTAATCCCAAATCTGGTGGTAATTGGGGATTCCAGGATTGTAATTCAATCCTTGGTTGGAAGAAAAAGGCCGAATCACCTCCCTCTGTCTCAGCTCTACTCCAGAATCCTGAACCTAGTGAGGGAGTTCGATCAAGTCAAATTCTATCATGTGATGAGAGGCCTAAATCAGCAAGCTGATTTCGAGGCAACTGTAGGCTCCTCCATGGGAAAAGGGGAGCTCAAACTCAATGGAAGGGACTCTTTCTGCCCTATCCCGTAGTCCGTTTCTCTTTGTAATAGACATTTCTTTTCCTTTCACCTCTTGAAAGGGTTGTCATTGCAGCTCAAGGAATCCAAGGCACCCTGTATCTAAGGCACTCCCACTGTTGCAAAGATCTCTCGAGATCAAGGAAGGCATATCCGATTTCACAATAAAGTTTCAGAGATCCCAGTTGTCAGGATCTCTCTGCAATCACTCTCAGGAAAGCAGCGACTCGAATGTGGAAGCTGGAGACCAATAGGAGAGCGACCTCTGGCATTCCTCTCTCTGCCAGGCTCATCCCCCCCTGTTGCTGGAACCATCGAATCGCTGAGTAGATTTGAAGGGATTCTTAGTGAGTCTGGGAAGCAAGGCATAGTCTCAACCAGATCCATCGAAGCCTGGCACATTTTGATCCAGGTGGTATTGCTCAAGCTGCGTCGAATCCCAGGTATCCAGGAGAACCATTGCGCTGCGTTTGGAGCTCTGAAGGTGCTGATATGGGCTGTTGCTGCAGCTGCGTTTGATCGTTGCTATATCTCTATCTTTCCGAAGAACTCTAGACCTGTATGTCAGCTCGTCTGCTCCGTTCAGAAAAAGCAACAGAACGTCAATTTTGTCCTGATCCCAGGCATCCAGGAAATGAATTAATAGTAGACTCTGTTTGATTGTATTCTCGGGCAGTCTTTTGCCTTTTTTTAATATCAAATTCCCATAGTCGTTATAGTAAAAAAAAAAAACCATTCGTTGCAACCCTAAAAGAATGGAATCAACATAGTTGCAATTTAGAAGAGTTTCCACTTGTAGATATCTATACAAACAAAGTGTTTACATTATAGTTATATAAAATATTGCAAACACCACAAAAATTGCATATTATTTGTCACACTAACTAGATCTAGGATGAGGACCTCTAGGTTTCCACAAGCCTTCCTTGTGCACGTGTTACCTTGTGTAGAAGTCCTTTATGATCTCTCGACTAAGACACCACAACTACAAGATGATTGATAAGTTTTTCTTAACACAAATTAAGCAATATTTAACAAGCACATATCACAATCATTAGATTGAAAATTTACAAAACAACCACATTGTACCAAAAAACAACAATAACTATTATAAATTAAACTACAAAAGAGGAGTTCCAAAAAGGAATTACAAGTCAATATCAAGAGCAAGACCACAACAAAAAGCCAAATGTAGTAACTAAGACAGTTCAATTGGACTAGAACACCAAACTAAACAATATTACTTTGTTCTCGTAATGGTGAAAGAAAACTTCATAAATAAAATATTGTTTTTGTGTAGTAAACCTACAAAACAAACACTAAACACATCCACGCCAAGGACTTGGTAAAACAACATACGTAAGCAAAACGATAGAAGTGACTGAAATAATAACATAATGCTACTACAACACAAGCTTGAGGTGTCCTTTTTTATTTCATCGGCCTTTGTCTTTAAAAAGATATGTTTCAGGGACCAAAAAAATTGATGATCTAGGTGGCGTCCTTTTTTGCATATATTTAGCGTCATTTTTGTGCCCATTGTGCATCTACTTTGTTAATCATGCATCTTTTTCTTATTTTTTTGGTCCTTTTGTGTCATTGTTGCATCTTGTTGCTTCTAATTTGTGGGCATTTTGCATCTCCTTTCTGTCTTTTTTGTGTCTCCTTTATGATGCAAATTGAAAGTAACAAAGGATGCAAATAGGACATAAAAATAATGAAAAATGGATGCAAGGACATAACACAATGAAAACAAGACACAAAAGGACATAAAAGTACAAAAAAGGTGCAAAATTGACACAAAAGGGATGCAAAAGGCCATCAAATAAAGCCATGTGTCTCATTTTCAAGGTCACGTTCTCATTTGTATCATAGTAGTGTATCTTGTTTCGAACTCGTAACCTATTAGCCACTATCCCAGTGACTTACCAATTAATTCTTAAAGTTAATGAAAGTAAAATATAAATTATATATTAACTTTTAAAAATTAAAAGTTAAACTGGCCTCTGTGGCCCTCCCTTTTTAAGAGATTTGTTGGTGGACTCAAACCTATGGGACCTCACATGAAGAAAGGAAAAAATCAAGGCATTTTTCAAAATTTCAATCGACTCAACAATTTTTTAGCATGTTAGCATTATTTTAAACAACATAGTGCCTAATGTATTCAGATGAAAGGTCTTCTTGAGTTATGTCTAGGGTACTCAACCTCTCAGTCAAGACAAACGAGTATCTTGTGCCTAGCCAAAGGCCAAATAGCTAGGGGTTCTTTTGAAAATACTTGCCATAATCAATGATGATCAATTACCATTATAGGGAGTGCCAAATTTTGAATTGATTTAAAAAGAAAAAAAAGTAAATTATCTCGACATGGTTAATGGGTTGGGGGCCAGGGAGTTAGGGCTAATTAGGTTAGGAACTAGTTATGGATTAATGGGATACATGATATGTTGGTTACTATTTAGATAGTTATGGGTTAATGGTATAGAGGTTATGAGTGTTAGAGGCTTATAGTGGTCAAGGGTTAGACTTGATAAGGGGTCAAAAGGTTTGCTTATTAAGGGTTAGCGGTTAGGGGCTAGGGGGGTAAGATATAGTGATTGGTTATGGGATAGGGTTTGACATTATCATTGGCTCACGGGTGAAGGCATGAGGGGCTAGTTAGGATTTAGGGGTAAGTTGATTAGTGGTTGCTAGGGAGAAGTGGGATATGGGTTAGTAATCTTTTAGGTAGTAATAAATAATTGGAAAACAACATATTCCTTATACTAATTTGTCCTTTGTTTTTTTGGTTTCAAATTAAGTTTATGAACCTACCCACACATCCACACACATGAGTGACATACCTAACATAAGTTATGCAACTAATATATGCATATAACCCATGCACACAATCCACACAATTAACAAACATGAAGTGACATACTCATACACATAAACAATGTACCTAACTTGTGCCCTGCCTACATACCCACACACATTGTGACACTCCTAGCCTATACACTTACGTACCACACATCTATTTTATGCACTTAACCTATTCACTTACTTATGCATATAACCCATATTCCCACACATGCATCTAACCAATGCACTTAATGCACGTAGCTAACCCATACACCTAGAACCCATGGACCAAACTCATGTACATAAACAACACACATAATTGATGCACTTACTCACATAAGTAATGTACTTAATTTATGAACCTACATACATGCCTAAGATAATCCATGCACCTACCCATACACATAATCTGTGTAGCTAACCCATGTACTTAACACATGTACATAAATGTTGCACCTAACATATGCATCTACCCACCCACACACATAGGTGACACACCTAACATAAACGATACAACTAATTTTCACTTACCAATATCCATATGTAATGTGACAAAAAATGTGTTAACATGTGTTGAAGTGGATATGTGATTGGGTCAACTCGTTAGATCCATAATTTCTTACCATAGATTGATATTAGGACTTCATATATGCATTAGAAATCTTGTAGAAAGGTTTACAACATGAAGGGAAAATGTATTGCAAAAATGAAGTATAAAGGACACACAAAATATGCAAACATGGCACAAAAATGACTCAAAAGGATGAAAAAAAGGCAAAAATAGACACAAAGAGGATTCATAAGGACATAAATAAACTACAAAAAGGATGCAAAAGGACTCAACTAGATGCAATCGTGACACAAAAAAGATGCTAATGATAAATAAACAGATGCAAAATATGAAAAATTGATGCATAAGGACGTAAACGTCAACACACAAAAAAGGATGTCAAAGGACTCTAGTGTGTCCCATTTTCTGATTTGTATGAAAGGGGATGCAAATAGGGATGCTACAAGGCTATATTGTAGTAGTGTGCCTAACAACAACACCAATATTTGATGTAAAAACACATTTTCAAATCTTTCTTTCCAAAACAAGAAGCTAAATAATGGCACATGTGAAAGGAGAACCACTTAACCTTGAACAATATACACTGCAAAATGTTTCCACAAAGAACAATATAGATGAACATTTTCACCACAATCATGGATCTAACAAAGATGCATCCCTTTAAATAAGCACATTGTACCCATAATGAATAGATACCCATTAAGGTAATTAAGAGAACAACTAATCTACCAATCCAAACCAGGAAGCATTAAATATATTCATGATAATATAAGCGACATGTTGAGGCATAATTCATAATTAAAATCATTAAATGACATCATTGCCCCCACCCCCACCTCCAAAAAAGAAGAAGAATAAAAAAGACATGTTTTGCATCAACCTTATAGAATGACATAATATATGTAAAAATATTATCTTAAACAAAAACAAAGGCATACCATGTTATGGGAAACTAAAACTTTAAAGACAAACAGAGACCAAATATGGAAAGTAGTCATAGAATTGCAATGAATGCCATGGAATATGCAACATGTTACATTGGTTAATCAAACCACCAAGAAAAACAAACATGTTTCTCCTATCCCCACTATTAATTAAGGAACGAGTTAATTAGTGGTCAAATCCCACCTTAATCCACCGAGTTTTTTGAAATTGATATAATTTGAGTTGTTTTAAAATAGAACAAAACAAAATTTCTATCAACCATAAAATGGAACTATAACTATTTCTATTATTTTTTAGATTTAAGGGATAATTTTTTTATAAAAAATATAAAACTCTACATGATACATAATTCAAATAAACAACGATAACTCCAATACAAATAATATGAAAATAAAAAAGTTCATATAAGCTTACAAAAAATAGCTAAATAGATTTTATAATATCAACTTACAAAATGAGAGCATTATGAGATGAGATAGAGAAACAAAAATAAGAGCAATGCCCAAATGGTTGAAGAGGATGACGAAATGAAATGAGAGCATCACAAATATGATTGAGGATGATGAGATAGAGAAAACGAAATGTGAGCAATGCCGAAATGGTTGATGAGATGAGACAAAGAATAAAAAGTCGAGATTGAAATACTATATAATGGTATCGAGCCAAGAAAATATCATTCGAGAATGGGATTGGAGCACACGATGAGATTTACCATTGAGATCGCTTTGTTTTTTCTTTTCAAATTTTGTGAATGAAAAAAGTATCGTAGAAAAAAAAAAATCAGAGCGGGGTAGATCAAAGAGTGAACTAAATAGATCAGAGCAGAGCGTCGAGGTAAATGTGTTTGTTCAACATTTTTGTTCTTACTTTTCTTTCTTTGTTTACTATACCATGCAGAAGAGGGGTTTAGGTTTTGATTATTTTGTGTAGTCATGTAGTCGTAATCGATAATGAATTTTATTGTTCCTGCGTTTGAGGAAAATATGGAAATGTTGCCATTATTTCTAACCATCCGAGTAGTATATAGCTTGAAAAGAGAGAAATACACAGAGATTTGAGCATATGAGGTCGTGGTAGGTGTGTTTGATCATCATCTTTTATCTCTTTTTTCTATGTTTTTTATTTGTTTGCTTTGCCAAGGCAGAAGAGGGGTTTAGGGTAACATTATTTAATGTGGGTGGGGAGTTGTACTTGGGTATTATATTTTACTGTTCCTGGGTTTGAAAAAAAATATGACAGTGCTACCATAACATCTAGCCATCCCGGTAGCCTATATCTTGCTTTTCTCCATTGCAAAACAAAATATCTCTACATGTATGAGATTTTTACTTCATTTGTCTTACTATGACAGATCTTGTAATTATCTTCCCACCCATTAGAACTGAGAGTTTAAACTCATTTCTAGCATTAAATTACCTATATACAATTGCTTACCATCTATATTAAACAAAAAATGAAATAAATAATCGCGATGCTACTCTGGAAATCCCTCTTTAGTTTATTATTTTTAATACAGCCAATAGGTTCTCCTTATTTTTTGCTATGTGTTGTTCACATTGTTGTTGTAGTTGTGTCATGGGATTTATTTTTATTTGTAAGCAATCTAATACCCTTCCCCAAAGCCCTCATGGATAGCCATTTTCATGCCTATCCTTCAAGATATCTCTCATACACTGAGGCAACGCTAATAATCATTTATGTTTTTAACCATAATTTTTACATGATAGCCATTAAGAATAGATTGTTTATTTTGATAAAATTATGTCAAATATTAACATGGGGTTTTGGGTTTTTTACCTTAAACTTGGATATTGTAGTACTAACATTGACAAAAAAACTTAATATGTAAATTAATTGTTAGATTCTACCTACATAGATTGATCATTTTGATAAAATTTTGTCAATTTATAGCATGGGGTTTTGACCATAAACTTGCATATCTTAATACCTACATTGACATAAAATCACATGCATAGATTGCTCATTTTGATAAATTATGTCAATTATTAACATGATCTTTTTTATCAACTGGCATACTTTAATACCTACTGTGACATGAAAATTTATTATGTGCATTAATCGGAAAATTCTCACAGGCATGTTTTTTATGATAGTGTGATCTGTTTGTAACTTGTAAGTTTGCATGCTCTCTTTCTCACTTCTATTTTTTTGTAAAATAATGTTTTTGTGTGTTGTGAATATCCCCACATGGGATTAATTCTGAGAAAGGGTGGTTTATGAGGCTTTGCCTGCACCAACAACTTTTCCAATATGTATGTTGACTTTTGGGTGTAGGTCCCTTGATTAATGTGATAACATCATTTACTACTGTAGCATTCACATCGACAATGGTATGGTTGTCATGCTTTGTGTCCTCTCTAGCTTGCAATTGTTACTGATGTGTTGTATTAAAAGTTTTTATTACAATGGTACATTCTATGCTGGGATTTGGTTCCACATTACGACTAATATTTCCGAAGTACACGCATATACAACTTTTTTTTTTATAGAAAAAAGGCCATTTGGGTGGCCACTATAAGATTGGGTAAAGGATGCTTAAAATCCAACAAAGCCATCAAATTTTCCCTAAAACATCTATCAGAAATATATTTCCAATTGGCCATACAATATTTAAGTCAAGTGTCTTGAAAACGCCATTTCGACATACAACATAAACACTCAATGCCCTTAAATAGTTTCCCATTAAAGCACAAAAAGGAATGACAACAAACATGAAGAAGCTTCATTTTTGCTTCCATTGAAGTTGGTTCCGCATTAAGAGAAGGATCATCATTATCATTCTTAAAGATCCCCCACACATCATTCATCAACTACATGTCAGGTGCAATAATGTTCTACCTGTCATTCTCAGGTTGTTTCTCATTCTCTGAAATTGGCATCGTAAGAGTTATGAATTTATCATGTAATAGCCATGTAGGAGGCCCTTGTGGCCAACTATGGTGACACTTTCCACTCTCTCACACAAGCCAACAATATTTATGGCCAAGACTCCTCCCATTCCATTTACATTGTCTAGATCGAGCATAAGGGCTCGAAGACTTGACAAGGGATTCTCTACTCATGGTGCGTGATGCCCTTCCCTAGTAGTTTAGGAGCTGGCAAAAGTGCACTACATCTTGTTCCACCTTTTGGACTTGTATTGAATTTTGTAATCAAAGATTAGTATAAAAGAGAAATTTTTATATGATTAGACCTAATTTAACAAAATTGCCTTCCTTTTTTTCCATTTTTAAATAAAAATTTGAAATCCAATGAGTTAATAGGCAACATGAAATTCAATGACCTAGGTTAATTTCTGCTCTAGTAAGGATTATTTCCATGAAAGAGCAAAAAAGAGGAGTTGGCTACAAAACTTTGAGATCTGATTTTAGGTCAGCATGGGAAAACAATAGAATCAAAGAGATGCTTAATGCTTTCCACTACCTACAAAAAGGTCACAAGGGTTGAGGAATTCCAAGAAGAACCAATCTATGGCTTACAACATCCCACCCATCTTAAGATACCAAACGAAAAAAAGGTGTCCACACATCACGAAGTTGAAAGAACCAAGTAGACAACTTAGAAATAAGCCTCCAAAGTTTATTAAGTCGAGCATCAAGCACATGTTTGTGACCCAATCACCTATTATTATCATTTGGCTTATAGTTTTCAAAGGCCTCAGACTTATTTTGATTCTTTCCCTTCTACCAATTAAGGGAAATTGAATTCTCGAGTTCAATGGGAGGGGAGTCTAGAATAAGATCTTCATATGAACTAAAACCAACCTATTAGGTTTGGGAGGTCTGGATTTGGTTTCTAGTCCTAGAGTCGAAGATGTCATGTATAGTTCTAATTCTAATTTTGAAGAATCTCAAGGCGAAGAGCCACGGAGGTTCAACCAGAATCCTTGCCTTTATGTAGGAGAATAGGTGACCACCAAATCAAATGCTCAAAAGACAAGCCAAATTTGAACCCTTGGCCTTTCCAATTTAAGAAGCATTTGATGACCTCCCAGGCCTTCCAAATGTTGTGCGCACTAAAGTGCCTTAAACTTTAACTGTGATTTGGGTGACAATTAGGGTTTGTAGATTCAAGCTCGACCATGATTTTGTACCCAAAGTAACTCCTTGACTAAAACAACAATGCAAGAGAATATTCCAGGCATCCATCCCTTACAAGGCTTGAATGACACATTTGGCACATAGAGCTTAGGTTTGAGTGTGAGATTTGTTGATCCACATTACATCATTGTTTGTGAGGGTGCAACAAAGGTTCTAGTTAACTCTATGAAATAATTTACCACATTTTATATTTTCCCAAAGAAAGCTATGGAGAGATTTTTCCAATCTTTGGTAGGAACTAGTCAAGGGAGCCTAGAAAGAGACATAATAAACACAGGTGCAACCAAAATCTTAGTGCATATTTGAAACATAATGACAAAGGCTAAAGTTTTAGACATCCATTTTTCATTTTTTCCCACCCCTTGAATAACCATTTCCCACATCTTGTGATGCTTGAAAGGCATAATAGATGACGAAAGATTTTCTACACAAGATCCATGACTTCCATTAGTCTAATGACCATCCATGGATATCATGGGGATTTTTCCTATAGCATTGGGTTTTGGACATTTAGTTTTCGACCCATTTTTCTCATGAAAGATGGTGATGTGGGAGTTACCTGCAAAGTGACCATTAACAATTTGGCAACTTCAGGCTCAGGGAGAGAAACCCCCTTAATGAGCCATGTTATCACGCAATATGTACTTTCACAAAGCCCAAGTCAAGTAAGGGATTAAATATTGGCGTAACAGGGGGTGACCTATCACTGTCACCCTAATAGGAAACCCCTTTATGTTTAGGATTATATCAAAGTTACCGCAGGGGAGACGTCCCTAGTGACCTAAAGGGTTGATAAGACTAAGGCAAGGATGCAAGAAAAACCACCCTCTCACTGGTCACTCAAGTCAAAAAGGTTCTCTAGGTCTTTAAGAGATGAATCAAAGTAAAAATAAAGTGTACCTGCCTAGAACAAGACAACAAAGGGAAACTATGGCAATTTTCAAGTACCAAATGATGTCAATGCTTCATAAGACCATGAACCTTTGAAAAATAAGCTAGTTGATATAAAGATGCAATAATATAAAAGTTTATAACAACAATAAGTATTTTGTAGCAACTACAATAAATATGCCTTTGAATTGCTTGAAAAGACAATAAAAAGGTATCTTTAACTAGGCAGAAAGATAACCAATTGTCATAGGCAATTTTACAATGTCTAGCTAGCATTAAATGTCAATTTTGCAGTGAATTTTCTGCAGTTAGATGGTTGTAGCAATATTTTTTAACAACAAGTATTAGTGCTCAGAATTGCAAGAAAACACCATGTAAACTTAGCATTTATCAAGTAGATTGTTTGGCAATTACCACAAGCAATTTATGAGTGAGTTAGATGCAAGTTATGTAGGTGTATGCAACAAATTAGTATGAATTAGTATGGATGTAGTAGTGATTTGAAACAACAAAAAGTCAACTAGTGAATTAGTCTTTAGTCTAGTTTAGGGTTAGTAGAAGTTAGCAAAAGCTTAAAGGAATAGAGTTTGAGTGTTTAATCAATCCTTTAATGAGAGAGAGGCTAGAACTAGTGCCTTCTAGGGATTATGGATTCAAGTGGATGACTTCTTCTAAGGGTACAAATCAATTTTGATAGTGCACAAAAGTCAAAGAGGAATGGATAGGAGAAGTAGTAACTTAAGTCCACATATGAATTTTCCTCAAGAAAATAAGATATTAGGGTGTAGGTAATTATAGGCCCTAGCACCTTGCTTTCCTTATGGTTCTTATGGGATAAGAAATTAGGCAAAGATAAATAGGTCAAAACCTTAGAGTGCTAGGAAACTAGGGCTCTAGGGTTTCACTAGTTACTAGATCAATTCAATGAAAAGCTTGGCAAATAGAAAGTAAGAAAGTGGCAATTAAGTTCCTTACTTCAAGCATTAATCATATCATGCAATTTCATAATCTTGTGTGAGCAAATAAAACCATACATAAACCATTCAATAGATGACAAAAAATGTAGTTTTTACCTACTTGCACCAAGAATAATCATGAAATTCCATGCAAGATCACCATAAGAGCTTCCAAGATTGATCCAACTTGCAAAAAATCAACCTTATACAAGAGTGTGCCTCACAATTTTAGCCAATATCCCTTCTAGGGCGCAAATTTCGGACCTCTCCTCTTGTGTGAGGAGTTGTAATGAAAAAATGAGAGTACGTTATGTTTATTTATACATAATTTTGACCTTTAATTAATTTTTAGGTCAAATAAAGGCCGACCTGGCCAATTTACAAATAAATTCAATTTCAACATAAATAAAATTAATTAGCATCTAAAAACACTTCCAAGGGTGATGTCATGCCCTTCTAGGGTGACGTTGAGGCTCAAAGGTGGAATGTTGGGCTCCAAATGCATAACGTTTGGCCTCCAAAGGCCCTGAATGATGCCCACACGTGGCAACTAGCTCGTAACTGCCCTCAAAATGCAAACTATAGCTCTGGATGATGTCCAAGGTCATGATGGTGACATCATGGGATTTCAAAGGTCAACGTCCAGGTGGAAGAACAAGATCTCCCTAGGTCTAGGTCCTCCAGGGTGTCCTCAAGGGCAGCGTACCTTGGTGTTATTATATTACAGGTTCCCTTTTCTTACTGAGAATCCCTTTATTGATTTCTCAAGAATCCCTGGGTGAAGCATCTCAAAGGTTCCTTCTTTGTATTTTAACTCTTTCCAGCTACTTTTACCCCCTAGGCCTTTAGACCCTTCTTCCCACAAGTCAAGGTACAACCCTTCCTAGTGTGGAAAACCCAATGCCCGAATAAAGGTAGGGGGAAAATGAGAGGAATAAAAATGGAAAGTGGTAAGTATGGAGGGAACAGACGACGACCTTTCAAAGAACCACCCAGTGGAAACCCATCCTAAAGGGAGATCAACTTACTAGGGCACCATGTCACCCTTTCACGTATGAACAAGTCAAAGAGCGTAATTTCTAAGCAAAAATTATGAAATGAAGGAGGATTCAATGCAACATATTTAAGCGCTTCAAGAATTAGAGTGACACATACCATGATACCCAGATTCATTACCTCATGGAGTGAGACTTACTGCTTAAGCAACTAGCGAGATACCACTATGGAATAATTAGGGGAGGGAAGTGTTACTTCTAATTTTAAGCAAATGCATTTAGATTGTCTCTTTCCTACATTGGATTATTTGTTGCATAAATTAACTCTTATTAGGCCATTGCACCGTTATAGTTTGATTTTTTGACTTAATAGTTGCCTTGAGACCAATAGAGTGAGGAAGTCTTATGGGTAATATGGAAATTTTGGCACATGCCTACACTTGATCACTTTAGAAGGATAAACTATTGTCAATGATTACCACTCTTGGAACATGAAACTATTACGCAATTTTTTGGTTAAAGGTGAAAAGGACAATGGTAGTCTTCCTAATGGAGAGTAATGCCACAACCTTTGCCTTTTCCATTTGGTGAAATACTCCATCACATTGACGATGAGTTTTTTTCACTCTAAGGATGGAGGTCAAGTGGTGGCAATAAACCATTTAGATAATAGCCAAGGTAGTGAAATCAACAATAGTGACTCAACTCATGCATAGATATCAAGTATGTTCTCTTGGCATATGAAGCATTTCTGCACAAACAAATAAGAATCATGAACCATAGTTGACTAGTAGTAGCACATGGGAAATAATTTTTGAGCAATAACTCAACCATCAAAATGACTACTACAAATTCCAGTGTAGGAATCAAAGAACTTTCTCAACCTCTTCTTTTTCCAAACAATTCAATAGAAGGTCGTAAAATACTCTTTTATATAATGCTACTCCTATGATGATATATCCACTACTGAGAATGCAACACATTTTTTTCTTCTTTCTTGGAAGAGTTATTTAAAGGGGGCATTCTTATGAATTTAGATATTGAATGATATCAAAATACTAGTGTTACACAAGGATTAGTCCCCCATGGTCAGGGGTGTGCTCCCCTTTCTCCTTGAGACAAGGGGCATGGGGGCATGGTAGAACGTTTCACCATGCCCCCCTTTTTGTCCAACACAACGAAATGCACCACGAAACATTTTTCTAGTGTGTTGGGTGGGGTGCATGTTGTAAAAAGAGGGACATGTGGTTCCCCACCCCACCATGAAAAATGAGATGTTTGGGCACCCCCTCCCACAAAATGGAATGTTTGGAATCCCCCCTATTTGTTTTTAGAAAAAAACAAAAGAACTAAAAAAACATAAAAATTTCAAAAAGAAAATTTAATTTCCCTAACCTAATCTAAATCTACGTAATGACATTGACTTCTTGATGCTCATTTGTTGTTGATTTTTTTTTATCTACTTTTAGATTTCATTTCCCATTGTTGATGTTGAGTTTTGACTCTAGAAACTGATGATCGAGTCTTTGACTCTTTACTATTTTAAAGTAAATTTAATTTACTATTTCAATATATATACTATTTATTTATAATATTTAAAATTAGAATAATTGTATTTCATTGTGTTATAAGTTATAAATTTGAAATTTTGACGTGCAAGT
This sequence comes from Picea engelmannii, assembly GCA_009831015.1. Taxonomy (NCBI): domain Eukaryota; kingdom Viridiplantae; phylum Streptophyta; class Pinopsida; order Pinales; family Pinaceae; genus Picea; species Picea engelmannii. The sequence continues at coordinate 227,712 of ML799001.1, read as the reverse complement.
ATCATTGATTCAATGCAAAATATGATATTATCAAATACAATGGTGGTTGATGAATCATGTTTGTATCATTTATAAATTTGAATTTACAATGTACAATGCGGAATTGTTATTATTGGGATTTTGTTTTAATAATTTTAGAGATGACCCTACTATGTTAGGGACCCCAATGACCTCCCACCCCCCATGATGTTCCCTAAAATTTTGGGGGTGTCTCCACACGTCCCCAAAGTGTGTCTCCTTACTCTCACGCCGACATGTCACACAAATGGTGGAACATTGTAGAATACACTTTGAGCTTGTAATTCATTGTTGCTTCCATGATATGACATTTTCATAAGGGAGTGGCCATGAATATATTGACGTTGTTTGTTTGGAAGGGAAGGGTTGGTGAGGTGATCTACCATAATTATACCCTTTTTTGACTCGTAGTTAATAGTTTTAAGATCAAACTTTTTAACAAGTCTAATTCATTTGCCTACTCTACATGTAAGATTGTTTTTTTAAGAAGATATCACAAGGGATCAAATTTAACTATATAAGATATGTTTCTTTATCTCATATAATGTTGAAGCGTCTTGGTCATAAAGACCATTTCAAAACATTATTTCTAAGTGGGAGGATAATTCATCTTAAAATCAAGTGCATGATTGACATGATAGAAAGTTTTCTCTCTACCCATGTTATCTTCTTGAAATAACATGACTCTTATGAATCTATATATAATTCATGTATATATAATGAGAGGCTTTTCCTTAGTAGAAGGCATAATTATCGAGGTTGAAATATAAGCGCATTTAAATGCTCTGTGGTTTTCTAATTGTCTTTGCTCCATCTAAAGGATATGTTCTTTATGAATATTGGTTGAAGGCTTATCTTTAAAATAACAATCAATATGAAATTATCAAATAACTTTTAACTATTCCAAGAGTCAATTAACTTCCATAAGTGTGCAAGATGGAGACATTCATATGATACTTTGATTTGTGTAGGATCGATTTCAATAACTCCTATGGAAATGATAAATCCATAAATATTCTTATTTTTGATGCACACTTTCATAGATTCAAGGTTATGTGGAATTGACAACATTGCTCAAAGATTTGGTGTGATCAAATTTGTAGAAATATTTCCCAAGCAAATCATCCACACATGCATTAATGGTTTTGTGGATTATATCATGAAAAATATGGGTCATGGCATTCTAATTAGTACCTCCTACATTCTTGATTCCAAATGAAATGACTACATGACAAAACAAATTCCATGGAGTAATCTAAGATGGTTTGAATCTAATTATATCTTGAGAATTTATTCACAAAAAATATGATCTTACTAGTCACGCGATTTGAATCTAATTATATCTTGAGAATCTATCCACGAGAAATATATTACTAGTCACGTGATCCTCTACAACAACCATTTAGGGCAATGGGAAATGCCCAAAAAAGGTTGACGAAATGCCCAAATGGTTGAAGAGGTTGACGAAATTTAAATGAGAGCATGGCAGAGATGGTTGAGGACGATGAGATAGAGAAAAAGAAATGCAAGCAATCCAAAATGGTTGACGAGATGAGACAAAGAAGAAAAAGTCGAGATTGAAAATATATAATGGTATCGGACCAAGAAAATATCATTCAAAAATGGGATTGGAGCACAAGATGAGATTTACCATTGAGATCTCTCTGTTTTTTCTTTCAAATTTTGTGAATGAAAAAGTATCGTAGCGGGGTAGAGCAATCAGAGTGGGGTGGAGCAAAGAGCGAACTAAATAGATCATAGCAGAGCGCCGAGGTAGGTGTGTTTATTCGTCATTTTCGTTCTTATTTTTCTTTCTTTCTTTGCTCTGCAGAAGAGTGGTTTAGGTTTTGACTATTTTGGGCAAGCAGGTAGTTGTAGTTGTAGACGATAATGGGATTTTACTGTTCCCGGGTTTGAGGAAGGGGTTTAGGTTTTGATTATTTGTGCAAGCAGGTAGTTGTAGACAATAATGGGATTTTATTGTTCCCGGGTTTAAGGAAAATATGGCAATGTTGCCATTATTTCTAACCACCCGAGCAGTATAGCTTGCAAAGAGAGAAATACATAGAGATTAGAGCAGAGCAGAGCAGGCCAGGTGTGTCTGATCATCATCTTTTATCTCTTTTTTCTATAATTTTTATTTGGTGGCTTTGCTAATGCAGAAGAGGGGTTTAGGGTAACATTATTTAATGCAGGTGGGTAATTGTAGTTGTACTTGGGTATTAGATTTTACTGTTTCTGTGTTTGAAAAAAAATATGACAATGCTACCATAACGTTTATCCATCTCAGTAGCCTATATCTTGTTTTTTTTCCATTGCAAAACAAGATATCTCTACATGTATGAGATTTTTACTTCATTTGTCATAGTATTACTATGACAGATCTTGTAATTGACTTCCAACCCATTAGCACTGAGAGTTTAAAGTTTAAACTCATTTCTAGCATTAAATTACCTATATACAATTGCTTACCATCTATATTACACAAAAATTGAAAGAAATGATCGCGATGTTGCTCTGGAAATCCCTCTTTAGTTTATAAATTTTAATACAACCAACCGGTTCTCTTTATTTTTAGTTGTGTATTGTTTACATTGTTGTAGTTGTGTCACGGGATTTATTTTTATTTGTAAACAATTTAACCCTAAAGTTGTTCACATTGTTGTAGTTGTGTCACGGGATTTATTTTTATTTGTAAACAGTCTAACCCTAAAGCCTTGATGGATATCCATGGCCATGCCTATCCTTCAAGATCTCTCTCATATAATGAGGAAAAGTTAATTATCGTTTATGTTTTTAACCATAATTTTTAAATGATAGCCATTAAGAATAGATTGTTCATTTTGATAAAATTCTGTCAAATATTAGCATGGAACATGTGGTTTTTGGTTTTTGACCTTAAACTTGGATATTGTAGTACTCGCATTGACATAATAAGTTACTATGTAAATTAATTGTCAAATTCTACCTACATAGATTTATCATTTTGATAAAATTTTGTCAATTATTAGCATGGGGTTTTGACAATAAAATTGCATATCTTAATACCTACAGTGACATAAACTCACATGCATATATTGGTCAGTTTAAATTAATTGTCAAATTCTACCTACATAGATTTATCATTTTGATAAAATTTTGTCAATTATTAGCATGGAGTTTTGACCATAAACTTGCATATCTTAATACCTACAGTGACATAAACTCACATGCATAGATTGGTCAGTTTGATAAATCCTGACAATTATTAACCTGGGTTTTTGACCAACTTGCATACTTCAATACCTACTCTGACATGAAAAGTTACTATGTGCATTAATCGGAAAATTCCCACAGACATGTTTTTTATGATGGTCTGATCTGTTTGTAACTTGTAAGCTTGCATGCTCTCTTTTTATCTACTATGATGTATTACAAGTTGTTATTACAATGGTACATTCTATGGTGGGATTTGGTTCCACATTACGACTAATATTTTCAAAGTATATGCATATACAATTTTTTTTTATAGAAAAAGGGCCACTTGGGTGGCGACTATAAGCTTGAGTAAAGGATGCTTAAAAACCAACAAAGCTGTCAAATTTGCCCTAAATCATCTAATTCAAGTGTCTTGAAAACACCATTTGGAACACTCAATGCCCTTAAATAGTTTCCCATTAAAGCACATAAAGGAATGACAACAAACATGAAGAAGCTTCGTTTATGCTGCCATTGAGATCAATTCCGCATTGAGAGGAGGATCATCATTATCATTCTTAAAGGGCCCCCCAGACATCATTCATTGACTACATGCTAGGTACAATATTTTCCTACTAGTCATTCTCGGGTTGTTTTTCATTCTTTGAAATTGACATCATAAGAGTTAGGAAGTTATCATGTAATATCCATGTAGGAGGTCCTTGTGGCCAACTATGGAAACGCTTTCCACTCTCCTGCACAATCCAACAAGCTTTATGGCAAGCACTTCCCCCATTCCATTGGCATTGTCTAGATCGAGTAGAAGGACTCGAAGACTTGACAAGGGGTTGTCTACTCATGGTGCATGGTGCCCCTCCCTAGTAGTTCAGGAGTTAGTAAAAGTGTGCTACATCTTATTCCACCTTTTGGAATTGCATTGAATTTTGTAATCAAAGATTAGTATAAAGGAGAAATTCTTATATGCTTAGGTTTAATTTAACAAAATTGACTTCCTTTTTTTCCATTTTAAAATAAAAAATTCAATTCTAATGAGCTGATAGGCAACCTGAAATTCAACGACCTAGGTTAATTTATACTCTAGTAGGGAATATTTCCATGAAAGAGCAAGAAAGAGGAGTTGTCTACAAAACTTTAGGATCTGCTTCTAAGTCAACTTGGGAAAACAATAGAATCAAAAGAGATGCTTAATTCTTTCCATTTCCTACAAAAAGGTCGCAAGGGTTGAAGAATTTCAAGAAGAACCAATCTATGGCTTACAACATCCCACCCAACATAAGGGACCAAGCAAAAAAGGTATCCGCACATTATAGAGTTGAAAGAACCAAGTAAATAACTTAGAATTAAGCCTCCAAAGTTTATTAAGTCGAGCATCGAGCACATGTTTGTGACGCAGTCACCTATTCTTATCACATGGCTTATTATTTTGATTTTTCCCTTCTACCAATTAAGGGAAATTGAATACTCGACTTCAACGGAAGGGGAGTCTAGATTAAGCTCTTCCATATGAACTAAAACCAACCTATTATGTTTGGGAGTTCTGGATTTCTCATCCAGTTCAAGCCCATGGGATTTGGTTTCTAGTCCTATAGTGGAAGATGTCATGTATAGTTCTAATTCTACTTTTCAAGAATCTCAAGGCCAAAAACCATGGAGGTTCTACCAGAATCGTTGCCTTTATGTAGGAGAATAGGTGACCACCAAATAGAGTGCTCATAAAGACATGCCAAATTTGAACCCTTGGCCTTTCCAATTTAAGAAGCATTTGATGACCTCTGAGGCCTTCCAAATATCGTGCACACAAAAGTCCTTTCAACTTTAACCGTGTTTTGGGTGACAATTAGGGTTTGTAGATTCAAGCTCAACCATGATTTTGTACCCAAAGGAGCTCCTTGACTAAAACAACAATGCAAGAGCATCTTCCAGGCATCCATCCCTTCCAAGGATTGAATGACACATTTGGCATATAGAGCTTGGGCTTGAGTGTGAGCTTTGATTATCCACATTACATCATTGTTCCTGAGGGTGCAACAAAGGTTCTAATTAACTCTATGAAATAATTTACCACCTTTGATATTTTCCCAAAGAAAGCTCTTGAGAGATTTTTCCAATCTTTCGTAGGCACTAGTCAAGGGAGCCTAGCAAGAGGAGTATTAAACACAGGTACAACTAAAATCTTAGTGCATGTTTGAAACATAACGATAAAGGCCAAAGGTTTAGACATCCATTTTTCATTTTTTTTCCCGCCCCTTGAATATTCATTTCCCACATCTTGTGATGCTTGAAAGGCATAATCAACAACGAGGAACTTAAAGATTTTCTCTGATTGGATCCATGACTTCCATTAGTCTAATGACCATTCAAGTATATCATGGGGAGTTTTCCCATAACCTTGGGTTTTGGACATTGAGTTTTGGACCCATAAGTTGTACAAAAAGTTGGAAGATGCTTTGTAGTATTATCTGTTGATTCTTTCTCCTCAAGGACGGTGATGTGGGAGTTATCTACAAAGTAACCATTAACAATTTGGAAACTCTAGGCTTAGGGAGAGCAACCCCCTTAATGAGCCCTTCTCCCACTTTGTCAGCAATCAAATTTCCTATAACTTCAACTATTATCACATAAAGGGAAGGGCATGTCTTATGTATTTTACTTGTTCATTTATTTTATTCCACTCTCATCTTTTATGTGTGTGTGTTATAATGATGTACATCTTGAATCAAATAATTTTCTTCAACCATTTAACAATACATAAATATCTTCTTCTTGAATTGATTAATTGGTTGTTAGTGCTCAAACACTTTTATATTATTAGACTTTGGTTAGACTTGGTGAAATAGACATTCCTACGGAAATGTGGACTACTTACTCTTGGACAAAAAGACCCTATGAAGCTTTACTATTCCCTAGGATTGTCTTTGGGTTCTTCTCATGCAGTGTAGGTGGAGTGTAGATAAGGCCCCATTCTGGAGGGGCTTAAGCCACTAGTGAGATACCACTCTCGAATAGTTAGGTGAGGGAAGTGTTTCTTCTAATTTTAAGCAAGTGCATTTAGATTGTCTCTTTCCTATATTGGGTTATTTGTTGCATAAATTAACTCTTATTAGGCCATTGCACCATTATAGTTTGATTTTTTGACTTAATAGTTTCCTTGAGAACAAGAGGTTGAGGAAGTCTTATGAATAATATGGAAATTTTGGCATAGTCCCTACACTTGATCACTTTAGAAGGATATACTATTGTCAATGATTACCACTTTTGGAATATGAAACTATTACACAATTTTTTGGTTAAATGTGAAGAGGACAATGGTAGTCTTCCTAATGGAGAGTAATGCCACAACCTTTGCCAATGGGTGAAATACTCCATCACATTGATGATGAATTTGTTTCACTCTAAGGATGGAGGTCAAGTGGTGACAATAAATGATTTAGAGAATAACCAAGGTAATGAAAATCAACAATAGTGACTCAACTCATGCATAGATCTCAAGCGTGTGCTCTTGGCATATGAAGCATTTATGCATTAACAAATAAGAATTATGAACCATAGTTGACTAGTAGTAGCACATGGGCAAGAATTTTTGGGTAGTAACTCAACCATCAAAATGACTACTGCAAATTCCCGTTTGGGACTCGAAGCATTTTCTCAACCTCTTCTTTATCCAAACAATGCAAGAGAAGGCTGTAAAATACTATTTTATATAATGCTACTCCTATGATGATATATCCACTGCTGAGAATGCAACAAAAAAAATTCTTCTTTCTTGGAAGAGTTATTTAGAGGGGCATTCTTATGAACTTAGATATTGAATGATTTCAAAATACCAGTGTTACATAGGGATTAGTCCCCCATGGTCAGGAGTGTGTTTCCCTCGCTCTTCTAGACAAGGGATAGGGGGGCGTGGCAGAACGTTTTGCCATGCCCCCCTTTTTCTGAAACACAAGGAGATGCATCGTAGAACATTTCTCTAGTGTATTGGGCATAGGGCGTGTGTTGCAAAAAGGGGGGGGTGCGGCTGCCCCCTCTTGAAAACGAGATGTTTGGGCACCCCTACCCCAAAATGGGATATTTGAGAGCCCCTCCCTCCCCCCTATTATTTTTAGAAAAAACATAAGAACTAAAAAAAAACATAAAAATTTCAATTTGAAAATCTAATTTCCCTAACCTAATCTAACTCCATGGAATGGAATTGACTTATTGATGGTCATTTGATGTTGATTTTTTTAGCTACTTTTAGATTTCATTGCCCATTGTTGATGTTGAGTTTTGACTCTAGATATTGATGATCGAGTCTTTGATTCTTTACCATTTTTAAGTAAATTTAATTTACTATTTCAATATATACTATTTACTAGTTATAAATTTGAAATTTTGACATGCAAGCATCATTGATTCCATGCGAAATATGATATTATCAAATACAGTGGTGGTTGATGAATCGTGTTTGTGTCATTTAGAAATTTGAATTTTCATTGTACAATGATGAATTTTTATTATTGGGATTTTTTTTAATATTTTAGAGACGACCCTCCTATGCTAGGGACCCCAATGACCTCCCACCCCCCATGACGTTCCCTAAAATTTTGGGGGTGTCTCCACACATCCCCAAAGTGTATCTCCTTACTCTCACGTTGACACGTCACAAAAACTTGGTGGATCATTGTAGAATACACTTTGAGCTTGTAATTCTTTGTTGCTTCCATGATATGACATTTTCATAAGGGAATGGCCATGAATATATTGATGGTGTTTGTTTGGAAGGCTTGGGGAGGTGCTCTACCATAATTATACCCTTCTTTGACTCGTAGTTAATGGTTTTAAGATCAAACTTTTAAACAAGTCTAATTCATTTGCCTACTCTACGTGTAAGATTATTTTTTTAAGATGATATCACAAGGGATCAGATTTAACTATATAAGATATGTTTCTTCGCCTCATATAATGATGAAGCCTCTTGGTCATAAAGACCATTTCAAAAAATTATTTCTAAGTGGGAGGATAATTCATCTTAAAATCAAGTGCATGATTGACATGATAGAATTTTGCTCTCTACCCATGTTATCTTCCTGCACTGACATGACTCCTATGGAGCTATATAATTCATGTATATAGAATGAGAGGCTTATCCTTAAATATAAGCTCTGTTAAATGCTCTGTAGTTTTCTAATCGTCTTTGCTCCATCTAGAGGATACGTTCTTTATGAATATTGGTTGAGGGCTTATATTTAAAATAACAACCAATATGAAATTATCAAATAACTTTTAACTATTCCAAAAGCGGATTAACTTCCATAAGTGTGCAAGATGGAGGCATTTATATGATACTTTAATTTGGATAGGATCGATTTCAATACCTCTTATGGAAATGACAAATCTTTAAATATTCTTAGCTTTGATGCACACTTTCATAGATTCATATATTCAGGGTTATGTGAAATTGGCAACTTAGTTCAAAGATTTGGTGTGATCAACATTGTACAAAGATCTCCCAAGCAAATCATCCACACATGAATTAATGGTTTTGTGGATTATATCATGGAAAATATGGGTCATGACATACTAATTAGTGCCTCCTACATTCTTGATTCCAAATGAAATGACGACATGACAAAACAAATCCCATAGGGTAGTGAATTTTAAAGTCCTGTGTTGGTAATCTAGGGTGGTTTGAATCTAATTATATCTTGATAATATATCCAAGAGAAATATGATTTCATTACTAGTCATGTGATCCTCTAGAACAACAATTTAGGGCAATGGGGAATTATTCTTGGAGATGTTTTACGTAACTCTCAAAATTAAAATTAGACATGAAATTTATATCTTCTCCTTCACCACTAGCATAAATATTTCTACTCATTTGGCATAGTTAATTTATTTGACAAAATCCACTTGTTAAAGCTTCAAAATCTTTCTCTTTATGAGGGTGATGGTTTTAGATACCATGGGTCTTTTCTTTTACCAATGTCCCAAGGTTGAGCATGATTATATAATGAACAATAGAAGGGTCCATTCCCTTCATTTCAGACTACTATCAAGTGAACATATCAACGTATTTTTGCAAAGCGACTTGTAATGAGAATATCTCTTAGGAGGAAATATTAGATGAACAAAGATTGATTATCTTTGGATTTTAAGATTTAATATTATCTTGTGGATAAGAGTGGATAAGAGGTTTGTGTCAACTTTGATAGAATATATTAGGATAACCACAAGGTTTAATCTACATGCCCTATGTAATAAAGGTCACATGTTAAATTCCATTTGATGATGAAAACAAGAAAATTGATGTTCTCTAGTAGAGAAACGAAAGAGTATCCTAATCACACTCAAAATATTTGAGAGGTCGTAACAATAATTTAAGCATATGCACTAGCACTATATGTAAGGTTGAATATTGGCTAGAGATTTTGGAGCAATTCTATATTGGCGAGGACCTGCAAAATATAATTATGAACACAACATTTGAATCATTCAAATGCCTCAAACATTGGGTTTGGAGAACTACACAAATGGATAAGAGGATTTTTGTGTTGGAAACGTTTATGGAAAAAATTTTCACTTTTATTGCAATTTAGCCCAAGGGCAAATGCAGTTTAGTGTGAGTGCATACTATTAAATTTGGCAGCATTGACAATCATTCTCCAATGAGAGGCCATATGGGCCACCCTGAGGCTAGCCAAGGATATTTGGAGAATCAACCAGTCTTGTGAGGTATTGACAAAAGCCAGGGGGAACATACAACCTCTGCGATTCAAACCAAAATTCAGGACGAACGAGATGTTATATGATCTCGTGATTCAAGCCAACAAGGCAAAGGTATAAGCCTTGTAAGTCTAAGACAAAATTCAATATGTAAGTCTAATGCAAAAGTCAGAGGGAATGTACAACCTCTGTGAGGAAGCAGTGTTTCGTGACCTTCCCTGAAGAAGCAACGTTTCGTCGGTCCAAAGAACTTCCATGTGATATAGAGGAGCAGGAAGCTCCATTTCCAGAGCCTTCAAATTCACCACTTCCAAATGAGAAAAGGGAGGAGGCCATAGAGCCTTCAGTGGATCCCATAAGGGATTCTGTTGAGTTTCCCCTAGAGAAACCTTTTGTCAAAAGGAAACCAGCTTGGTGTCGTGAAATCTTAAAGGAAGTAGAAAAGCATGCATCACCTAAAGGTACTCTTAGGGAAAGCAAGAAGCCTGATAAATACTCAGGTTTGATAACTTAGTTGAATCTTGTGATTGACTCAGAACCTTCCACTTTTGATGAGGATGCCAAATATAAAGTGTGCAAGGATGCCATGGTAGAAGAATACGAAGAAATATTGAAGAATGATGTATGGGAAGTGGTCCCAATACCTCAAGGAAAATTACTGGTAACCTCTAAATGGATTTATAAAATAAAGCATGCAGCAGATGGCAGTGATGAAAAATTCAAAGCTAGATTTGTGGCTCGTGGCTTCTCTCAGAAAGAAGGAATTGATTATGACAAGATCTTTGCTCCTGTTGCCAGGTATACCTCTATCATAATCATCATCTCTCTTGCTTCAGTTTTTAATTGGAAACTTCACAACAAATGAATGTTAAGACTGCCTTTCTTAATGGTGAAGTTGAGCAAGAGGTTTATATTGAGCAGCCTGAGGGTTTTGTGATCCATGGGAAAGAATCCCATGTTTGCAAACTCAAGAAAGCCTTGTATGGATTGAAACAAGATCCGAGAGCTTGGTATGGAAGAATTGACAGCTTTCTTCTGAGTCTTGGGTTCTCCAAGAGTATAGCATATCCTAATCTTTATATAAAGATTGTGAAGAATCATCCTGTTATCCTGGTTTTATATGTGGATGATTTGTTCCTTACTGGAGAGGAACATCTGATAGCTTAGACTAAGAGGGAGTTATCGACAGAATTTGAAGTGAAGGACTTGGGTCTTATGCATTACTTTCTTGTCTCAGAGGTGTGGTAGAAATCGGGTGAGATCTTTCTCTCACAAAGCAGGTATGCAGTTGATGTGCTTCACAGATTTGGGATGTTGTACTGTAACTCCATGACCACACCTATGATTTCTAACATGAAGAAGTTACATGATCAAGCTACAGGTTTAGATCCAGAAGACCCTACCGTATATCATCTGATTATTGGGTCATTGATGTATCTAATACATACCATACCAGACATTTGTTACGCAGTGAATGCCCTCAGTCAGTTCATGTGTGAACCAACACATATTCATATGTTTGTTGTTAAGCATATTCTCAGATATGTTCGAGGGACTATAGCCTATGGGCTTAGATACACTTCCAGTGGAGGTGTAATGCTTCATGGATATACAGATTCAGATTGGATGGGCAGTACAATGGAATGGAAGAGCAATTTTGGATATTGTTTCAGTTTGGGTTTAGTTATGATCTCTTGGTCCAGCAAAAAGCAGGGCTCCATAGCCCAGAGCACTGCATAGGCAAAATACATTGCTGCAAGCGCTGCTAGTAGAGAAGCAGTGTGGCTTAGAAAGCTACTCTCATATTTGTTCAGTGCTGAGCTAGAACCCACCACAATTCATTGTGATAACTAGAGTTGTATAAAGCTCTCTGAGAATCCAGTGTTTCATGATAGATCGAAACACATTGAGATGAGATATCACCATGTTCGGGACATGGTGCAGAAGAACATTTTATGTATTCAGTATGTTCCGATGCTGGAACAAACAACAAATATTTTGACCAAGCCTCTGTCGTCAACAAAGTTTTCGAGACAAGCTTGGTGTTGCTAAGAATGCCTCTCTTGTTTAGAGGGAGTGTTGAAATTAATGCAACTGCAAGAGCCATTCTTCGGAGGATGGCAAAGACCCTAGCTGAGATCTAGGGCCCCCAGTACACTCCTAGGGTTCTTGGTTTTAGACCAAGTAGTTAGAGCCATGGCAAAAGACCTTAGTGAGGGCCCCTAGTATTGTTGGGGTTCTTGGTCAAGGACCAAGCAGTAAGTCCCTAGATGTGTTCTAGGGCCCCTGGATGTGTTCCACAGAATCCTTGCTCGATGCTTGGATTGATCCTTGGATGTGTTCCTTGGGTGGTTGATAATATAAGTCCATATATGTGTTCTAGGGCCCCTGGATGTGTTCCAGGGAATCCTTGCTTAACGCTTGGGTTGATCCTTGGTCTTGTACCTTGGTGGATAAGACCCTAGTGATGATCTAGGTCCCCCAGATGTGTTCTGGGGTATCCTAGTCTGGGACCAGGTGGAGCTTGGTTAAGTACCAAGATGTGATGATGTGTGATCTTCTTCTTCTCTCTCGAGATGGTCCATGAGACTTAGGAGTAGCTACGAAGATGGACATGACCACATCATTAATTTTTCCTCTTATGCAGGGATGATAAAAGCTTATAAGTTATCATGAGACTTATGTGGACAATTTTCCTTTGAAGAAGACCCCTTTGACTTTGTCTTGTTGCCTCCCCTTGCTTGAGCCCCATTCCCCTTCTTGTTTAATGTGGTGTTGGTCTTCTATAGTCACTTTGACTTAATTGACTTTCTAATTAATATTTTTATTAATTAAAAATATTAATTTGATTAGGTTTTTAATTAAACCTAATCCTAACCCCTTCCTATACTAAAAGGAACCTCACCCCTCACTCTCTCATCATTCACACACTCTCACTTCCTTTGGTCTGAATTTTTGGCGCAACCTACTTGGAGGGTTTCTTCTAGGACTGTTTTAAGGCTCGACCCTCTTGTGCTTTCTCCTCTTTGTTGTTTTGATGTCCTTGTCCTGGTGTAAGGGTGCGGCTGGTCTCCTTTTGTGGTTTGGCCTTCTCCCTTTGCTGTCTAGGTGCCACGACCCTCTTATACATGCTTGGCGCTGCCTCCTCCAGCCTGTCGTGCCTCTTCCTTGGTTGTTGTGTCTCTTCCTTAGGCTGTCGCTGCTATTCTTTAGCCTGTCAATGCCCTCTCTTTGGATGCCACTAGTACCCTCTCATGCTACAACATTTAGGGTCTGTTGTGACAACCCTAAATCTGTTGGCTTAAACTGCACATGGTACAACAATCCTATAGGTTTTGGGGCAGATTTTGATTGGGCTATTTGGGGTTTCATATCAACTTTGATTTTTTGGTCTTTGGAGTTTTTATATCAGCCCTTGCTTGTTGATGAGCGTGTTGATTGGTCTTTGATTTCTTCTTGGCTAAACTGTCCACATAGATCATGATGAGATCTACCCATGAGGGTTTGATCCATGACCATTATAGCTTTTTCTAAGCATATGGAAAAGAGGACAACAACACATCAGGTATTTCTGCTATTTGTTTTGGTTAAGGTAATGTTCAGATTTTGTTTTTACTAGTGTTTAAATTTGCATCTAGTTCAAGTTAATATTCAGAATTATTTTCTTTTGTTCTTGATCAGATCTAGTTAATATTGGTTCTCTTTAGCATGATTAGATTTATAATTTATGTGTTTAATCTACTTCAGAAATTTTGATTTAATGCTGATCTAAATCTACTGTAGTGAATAAAAAGTAAAAGGATATAATTGTTTCTGT